>JAOXYI010210363.1:0-11052 GCA_028566495.1 Lithophaga antillarum
TTGTGACACACCTCCCTTTAAGGTGTCCCTATCCTTGTCCCCAGCGTCCTCTGGGGCGACCTTTCTACCATTGTTTGTGAAAGCCATGCTTATGATTTACTTAGTACTCCACTGGGACACTGTTCGTTTGCATTTCAAGTTTGGGGTTGGGGGTCCTATGCAGGATTTGCCCTTGAAATTGGTGGTGGTGTAGAATCCCCCTTTTGACACTACTATCAAAAACAATTTTTTAAAACATAGGGTTGTGACATGTCATAATGCTTATAATTATGAACACTGTTGAGGCATGCCAAAATGCATTAAAATTAGCTCATCGCGACGTAGTTGTACTGCTTGAAAATATGAAAAATTCATGGAAACACGTTCGTAATTGTGAACACTGTTGATACATACTAGAATTGACAAGATTTAGGTCATTGTGACTGAGTCATGCCCTTGAAATCTTAGAAATTAATGAAGACAAGGGATCAAAAACAATGTTTTTTAAGCATGGGGTTGTGACATATCATTAAGCTCATAATTGTGAACACCGTTAATACAAGCCAAAATCTGGTAATTTGACTTGACTGTGACCTATTTCTGTTAAAAGGTCATAACACTTTATCACAAACGTAGCGTTCTCATATTTATTCAATATAAGAAGTGCTTTGAACATGTGCACAAATTCGGTCGTGATGACCTGATAGTGACCTATTTTTGCTAAAATTGGATCACAACACTTTTATTGTAAACACAGGTTTGTGGTATCTCTTGTTGGTTTGAACTGGGAGTAATTTAAAAGCAGTTATAAGCTTACTGAAATGAGGTCATTAAATTGAACATTATGACTATTAACACTGTTTATCTGTCAGTACTTTTGGAACTAGTCATTGTTCACTGTGCAGTTAGGGATCGACTGTCGTTCTGACGGCTCTTGTTTGAACAGACATAGCTGTTTATGCAATTAACAGTAATATCAGAGTAAATTGAATGAAATAATTTTCTTCTTAAGAGTAAATTCATAAAACAATTTTCTTCTTGCAATGCAATAATATGTGGCATGAAGTATTACCTTATAAAATTATTTTAACGTTATATTTTGTAATTAAGTATTACTGTCTATTTTGTCAAAGTACGGGTTGCGATAAGGCCTGTTTTTTGGCCTCCTGGTTTCGTTGAAAATAAAATTTTACCATGCTAATTATTCGCTAGTATCTTTATGTAACTACATATCCCTTCTTTATAAAATGATGATGACTTTTCAAATTGTACGTCATTTCTGTGCTCCAAATGCTGAAAATGCAAGGTGCCGTAAGGAACATTTTACACTTGGACTAAACGAAAATGTCTCTATGTATGTGAACATTATATGAAAATCAACGTTCACGCGCATGTATAACCAACAGAATATTTTTACTAGAAATTGGACGTAAAAGAAGGGTTAAATTCTATGAAGATTCTTTTTGCCACGCATGCACGTCATACTTTAACATTGAAATATGCTTCAAATTGCACTTAAAGGTAGATAATGCAATACTGGTGCACTTTTAAAATATTTACGTATGACGCGCATATAGTACCAGCAAGATCTTTACACAGATAATGCTTATTTCATACGCAATTTGTAGTAAAAATATTTTGCTGGTACTCAGTGCGTGTCATAGATAATTTGTACATAATATTCACATTAGTATTATGTACAAATTAACTATAGCGAAATTTTTCCATAGGCGTAATGTTAATGGCTCAGTAGCGTACCCATTATCAGCAGTCTCAGGAGGAGAGAAGGGCCTGCAAATTGTAAAGTAATAATACTTCTACAAAGTACAAATACATAGGTATAAAAAGAGAGCATAGATTTGTTGCAATTGTGAAATTTTATTTTCGGCAAAACCGGGCATCAAATAGAGGTTTTATCGCAACCCGTCCTTTGTAAATGTGTTTACAAGTAAAGCCCTGTGAAAGTTGAAAATATGCCTCGCAGCATATAAAAGTAGGACCTATTAACTCGTTATCATAGTTACTGTGAGGTGTGATTTTACAAGAAAATGGCGTATGAAAAAGTTTTTGCGGTAGTATTATGGTATGATGCTGTCGTGGGCGTCTGCATCGTTGACGTCTGTCTGTGAACAGGTTGGTGTCCGGATGATAAGTTTTGTTCTAGTTAACCGATCGATCTGAAATTTTAACATGACCCTTGCATTTGCCTTGGCACAAAATAAAGATGGAGATTTTGGCCCCTGCAGTTCCAGAATTAGGGTCAAAAATAGTATATTCAGGGGTAACATTTGTTTAACCCTTAGCTGCAACGCTCTAAAAAAATACAAAACGTCATAGGCTTAGTTGTAACGAAATTAAGGTCAGTCAATCAATTTAATTTGCAAAGTGCGATGGCAAAGCAAACTTCTGTGCATATAGGCATATTTATTATTTGAAATACATTTGGATTTTTCGGCAAAAACAACAATAAAAAATAAAATAGCTATAAATAAATAAAATTAATGAATTAATATAAATTGTTATACACACTTAACGAATGTATTGATGATTAATTGATTTATTGATTGATCTATCGGAGTTTAACACCGCTTTCAGCAGTTTTTTAGATCAATCTTGGCGACCAGTTTTATTGTTGGAGAATGTCGGAACCCAGCGACCTGGTAAAACTGGCAAACTTTATAACATAAAATACGAACCGAGTACACCTTCCTTTTTCCAACTGCTTAAAGTCAGGCGAGGCCTCACAACTTACGGGTTGATGTGACCTATCTGAATTACTTGGCAAATAGGATACATGTTTTACTGAAAACTACCTGGGGAAAACTACTAAAACATGAAATCGGTATTTGCGGCACACATTTTAATGGTGTATACAGCTGTTATGTGAAAATAATTAACCACCGCTACACCGCAGATTAACATTCCTTTTACTGCTTGCACGTATTTCAATCGTTGAGAAATTGAAAAGTTAACGAAAATAATTACTGTGTAAGAAAATAATTTTTGCGAGTCAATTTTATTAAGAAATAAGTCAACAGTTTAGGTTGGAATGTAGCCGAACTCTAAACAGTGATTTGAGTGGATTGAGATCTCTTCGTAGAAATGCTTTTTTTTTCTTTTTTTTTCATAGGCAAACTTGGTTCTTGTACTGCAACTTTACGACGGATCAATATCAGAACACTCATTGATGCTTAAATTGAGTTCCGGAATTTGTGTTTTGTCGTTTAGAAGTAAAAAAAAATTGATGAAGTACTTAGTTCACCAGTACTTGTTACTTCGTTTCGGTGGCTGAGTGGTCTGTGTAGTTAATCATTCGCCATTGTTCAACGGCGTGTTAACATTGATCAACGGCGTGTCAACATTGATCAACGGCGTGTCAACATTCGAGCCTTGCTTATGGGGAGGTGTGCTCGACTCCAACCTTAATTGACAAGGATTGTCAGTTTTCCTGTCGGAGGTCAGGGTTATCACCGGGTACTCCGTCCTCATCCGCCAATAAAAACTGTACGCTACTAAGTAGCTGAAAATTGCTGAAAGTGGCGTAAAAACCCAATTCAACCAATCAATCAATCGGAGCCTTGGTGCCCTAGTGGGTCTAGGTAGTTAACCACATCTGCATGTAATGTAGACCACTGGAGTGTCAACGCTGGGATTGTGGGTTCCAGTCTGACTTGGGACAAGGTGTGCTCGACTCCAACTTTAATTGACAAGGATTGCCAGTTTCCTGCCGAGAGCCGTTGGTTGTCACAAGATACTCTGGCGCCCTTCTCCTCCCCCCAACAAAAAAACGGGGACCAAGATATAGCTGAAAAATTGCTGAAAGTGGCGTAAAACACAGTTGAATCAACCAATCAATAAATTCACATCGTGTCATCTCAATTAATTATCAAACCAATTGTTGTTCGAAATTTTTAAAAATCCACCACTAAGAAGTGATGATGCCTTTCATTATGACGAACTGATAATCCTGATCTTAGTCGGGTTTTAGTTCATTTTCTGAATTGAAAGATAAAATTAGGATATGGTCGGGCATTGAATTGCTTTGGATTTTTTTTCTCGATTACACGCTATTCAATATATATGTAGACGGCATTGCATTTCAACCATTTTTATAATATTTAATCTTTTTATTGAAAGAATTGTCGTAAACTGTTGAGTACATTGTTTTAATGTTACTATGACACTGTAGTATTTTGAGAGGGGGTTTTCAAGTAAATAATTGTTAAATGTGTTTCTTGTTCCCTTAGTACTATTACCTAAAAGCTGCTTGAAATACAAACATAACGGTGTTTGGTCACATTTATTTCGTATACAGTTACGAATTTGTATACGAATATACATGAATATCTTCGGAGGTAAACAGATGAATATAGATTATATATATTGTGTGATGGTACAACTTCTTTTATCAGGTCGAGTCGGTTGAATAAGTTATATCACTAAGAGTCGCGCAGCGACGAATAGCGATACAAATCATTCAACCGACGAGACCTGATACACATAGCTGTGCCATCACATCTTTGTTTATGATCTGTTTATCTAACGTTTTATACAATAATTAACACATAAAAACGCTTTACCTGCTTGACGTTACGTCAAACAAGGCTTTAGAGGCGGAACTCATTTATGCATGCAATACAAATGGTTCTTTCTTCCGACGGTCTGAAGACTTTAAATACACTTGTTTACCCATACACACTGACCTCTCCCAATTATTGCTGATTTCATCTGAATTTCATGACGAAACCTCATCAAACCTAATAGACCTTATCTTATACGACGACATATAACCAGGGTTACAACTCTATGGCCAATAACAACGCTATTTGCAATGGAAATGTATTTTTGCAAACAGCGTAGATATGGTGCTAATCGATGCTATATGCAATAAAAATGAGAACAAAAATTTAAAACAATGAAACTCAAACGCTTTGTTACAACTCTATCTGCAATAACAACGCTATCTGCAATAATTATTGTAGATAGCGTTAAAACTTTTCATGCTATTTGCAACATCGACGTTATTTGCAATAATTATTGCACACAGCGTACGAGATTTGCAATAATATTGCTAATAGCGTTGTGATTGTACATATGCCAGAACAAGATGTAACAATAGACCGCTATGTGCAATATCTTCTTTATCCGAAACGTTTACTTCTAACCTAAATCGCAGCTAATTACTTGCATTTAGACTGTCATTTAAAAACTCTACTCAAATGAATATGCGTGTACACAGTAAAAACAGACAAATGCTATGTTATGTCTTGTTTTATGTGTTACAACAGATTTTATGTAGTACGAACTCTCGTTAAAACCGGAAGTGAAATCAGGTGCTTCGGAAGGGTCGAAAGGCTCTGCTCCATATGTGGCACCATTGTAATGTCAGTGTACAAAGCCCGTAACAAGTTGCAAATCAGGAAAGGAGAACGGATAATGTATCCCAGCAAGCAAATTATTGAACAAATATTTTTTTTGTTACCAACATATATATTTTTTTACGAACATACATTTGATTTAATGAACATATATTTATTTTTTATGAATACATATTTGATTTCATGAACATATATTTAGCTTTTATGAATACATATTTGATTTTATGAACATATATTTAGTTTTTATGAATACATATTTGATTTTATGAACAAATATTTATTTTTTTATGAATACATATTTGATTTTATGAACATATATTTATTTTTTATGAATACATATTTGATTTTATGAAAAAATATTTATTTTTTATGAATACATATTTAATTTTATGAACATATATTTTATTCAATGAATATTGCAACGCTTGACACGCCATAAATATAAGGAAAACCTGACAATTGATTTATCATGTTGTATTCGAGTGTTTTTCTTGATCAAAACGATAGCCTTTCTACGTTCTGCAAGCTAACCGGAAGTATACGTGATAAGTTCGGGTCAAACTTATTAACATCGGGTCAAACATTATGAGGTTGTTGATCAATCTCCGAAACAGAGGCTCGTATAACTAACGTCTTACTTTGACCTCTGCCACACAGTAGCTGTGACGTGTTTTGCTTTGAACTTTTTTCGGAGGTCATTAAAATACGTAATAGCTACTATGACGCCATGATCAAAGTGGGCGGAGCTTGTCCGTCATGAGAGTTTTCTCTCATGGCGTCGGTTTTGGTGTGGCAGAGTCGATATTGACGTCAGGAATACGAGCCTCTGTTTCGGAGATTCGATTTTGGATTGTTGTTTTCTCTTCAACATTTGATTTTCTTTGGATTTGGTTTTGATCACCACTGATGCGACATGAGTTGTTGAAATGTGTATATTATACATCAAATTTACTTTGGTAACTTGTAATAATGTATATTTCAGAAGATAACCAAATGCAGTTCACTGTAAAAAGATTGTTTAATGATGCCTCAACAAAACTCCCTTTTGTCTACATTTAAAAAATGAAATATAGATAGTTGCTAGGCAACCGGGTAAGCGGTAAAGGTTTCAAAATCAATTTTACTTTAATAAGCGAAATCACCCATTTTGAACACAACCTAGTAAATGGTAAAGAAAAAAATAACTGGTAAATTATAAACTTAAAGAAAAAACTTCACAAAAAAGTTGTGTCAACTGTATAAATAATTATTACTGCTCTTTAAAGACTCTTATAAAATTCAGGTCATTCTGATAAAAAAATGAAATACCGTTTAACCACACTCAAATCTACCCATGATCAGCTGGTAACAGTTATAGTGAAGCCGTCTTTCTTGGCTCCTTAATTCACCTGTATATTAACCTTGGAATGAAAAAAATATTTCGTGTCTATTGGATGGTAGCCATAGAGAATGGGACAGTGAGTGCTAAAACTTAACTGTCAGCTTTTTACGCCTAAAGAAATTGTCTGGTTAGGAAAACGCTACCAATACCTATGTTTTTCAAAGAAACTAAATTTTTTAAATCCCATATCTGAAAATAAAATAAGATTGTACGTACTTTTTAATGTTCATTCATAGTCCTCAACGTAAAAAAATGAAAATAAGAAAATCCTACATTGGCAAATGGTCTATTGCAACCAAACTTTTCAGTTACAAACGTGTTTTGAGTGATCTGATTAACTGACGACTTCAAGTCCAACCTCCCAATTGCTCTTGTTCAACTTCACCATTCAAATATAGTCTGCCGGCCACGCTCTTACCGGTTATCTCAACATAATTTCTAATGACCAATTCGAAATATTTTAGCTAAAGGTCCAAAATATCGTGAGCCACATCTCCAGCAACTGTAAATACAATTTTAAATTGCTGATATGTTCAGCTAAGGACTATGCCAGACAATGGGCGAAAAGGGAAAGAGAAGCGGTTGATATCCTATCAGAATGGGTTATGTTTGTGAGGTCGTTGATACTGGCTAGAATTTGAGGCCTAAAGGAGTCAATGAACACTAAAAGTACTTCTATTTTTAAGGACCCTAGTTGCGAAAACGTTGTCTCACCTTCAAGACAAATATGTTATAATTCCAGCTGATAAGGCCCCTAACGGTGTTCATCTTTAATCAACTTTACTTTGACTGCTTGATTAAAGATTTAGAGCTCCGAAAATACACTTTGTAACTACATACATCCAAAAACTGTTCGTATTCATTATTTTTACATTGTAGTTTCAACAGATTCGCATTTACGTTTGCCGTCTTTTTCAGATAAAAAGTATACAATTTAAACTTCCTAACTGATATGAAAAAATACAATGAAAAAGAAAAAAGCTGAACCTGGAAAAGGTTAAAAAATTACTGTAAATGAAAACTACAAAGATGTATTGCTGTGCTAAATTACAGATTACGATGAGCTATTAACGAGTTTTACCATATGGGAATGCAAATCGTAAAAAACGGTCAACTTGATAAGCCCGTTAACGTGACAGGTGTTTGCAGCTGAACTGTGGGAAAATTCAGACGAAAATAACATCTGACAGACAAATAATTTTGAAAAAAGGGTAATTATTGTTTTTTTTCTCATTTTATTCACTTGAAAGCGATTGTATTTGAATTATTTTTATAAACAAAGTTGCGTACGTGCGATATTAAGTATAATTTAAGGATTAACTAGCAACTAGCAGATAATTGGCATAAAATATTATTTTATTGAATTACCATTCAAAAAGTGGAAATGTTTTATAAAATTGAAGGAAAGTTACAAAAATACTTATGAACTATCAAATTTTTGTATATTCAATCTTGAGTTATGCTTGGTAATTCTTAAATATTCGGAACAACTATTAGTCTCAGCTTCCTGTCCATTTAATTTTATCAAACCTTGAAATAATGTCTTTTGTTCAAAACATTTCGAGCATTCCATTCCTCCTTTAGTTGGAGTTCAACCAAACAATAAAGTTGTCATCTTAGTACAAAACGAAAACATTTGAATAGCTATTGCCCAAATAAATGCTCATTTTAAAATGCTAATTCGGATTTTTCTTTACCTTTTTTTCTTTTTGAATATAGGCTTTATGTTCAAATAGACAATAATTACATGAATGCAATATATTTGTTTTTCAAAATCATACGGCAATTTTTCATTATTCGATTGTTCTTTCCTCTGTAACCACCTCCTTAGGTTTGATAGAACTTTCGTGATGATGAGGTACTTTGGGAATTCTATTAAATCCTACAAAGATTCTGTGGTCTCCAAATCAAGTCACCCCTAGACCGACGAGTCGTATCTTTAATGCCAAAACAGAGAGCATCACCTGGAACAACCACCACTATGTGCAAATTGGGAATAGGAATACTTACAACAAGGAGGACTATGTCCTCTTCAAGAAAAGTCAGCAAAACAACAAAATATCCTTTCGAATCCTAAAACGCCATGTTATAAAGCTATATATTGGTTAAAACCCACATTACGTCTGGGACGTGGTGAAAACACCGGAACGTCGTATTTACAGAAACAACTAAGTGACATCAGTTCCGATAATTAGAGGTCTGTAAGTATGGAACAGTATTTAAGCAAAAATTATATGTTTGCTACTGACTAGTGCTTGTGTATAATTGTTATTGTATTATGAATACCGACAAATCCTTGTATTTTAATTACAGTTGCATTTGAACTACTTACAAATTCTTGTGTGTTATTAACAATCGCTTGTGTACTAATGATTAATGCTTGTGTTTAATTTTTATTGCATTATGATAACTAATAAATCATTGCGTTCAAGGACATAGTGCTTGGCATTATCACTGATTATGGTAAATGCTTGTGTTCAACTGACAAATGCATGTTTACAGTGGAGAAATCGCTGTCATAATATTTGCGTAAATATTTCTACACGAAATTCTTATTCCGGGGCGAGCACTCTGTCGCGGCAACAAAAAAATGATGTCTCCCCATCGACATGGTTTATGTCCCTTAACTAAATATCGATTCTTTCACGACGACTTCAGCCAGTCCTATAGCCATGCACCCAGGTCTAAAAATACAAGGGTAAAATCGTGCAGGGCGATTTGTTATATTTTTGTGAAATTCGTGAAATTGAACGCTAGATTTGATCTTGATTTAATCTCATCCACTTCTGTATCATGAGATTTTTACATGAAAAATAAGTCGATTTCCCCCCTCGACCTTAAAAAAAGAATATTTATCTGAACATTGGGTGGGTATTCTGCTTTCTTCCGCCATGATTTTGGATATCGAAAAAATATTCAGCGGTTAGGTTTTTGGGACATATTTTTTTACGGGTATTGGGGGTGTTCAGCTAGATTTTTTTAAAACTTATTTTCTATCATTTTGTTTTATTTTATTTTATTATTTTTTGTCTTTTCTTTGGGGGTGAATGGAGGGGGTCCACGATAACTCAAGTCAGAAGCCTCACCGGGTGGGGGGAGGGGGCTACTCCCTATATATTACACAGTATGAGTGTGCCGCAATAATAGGTCTTATTTATCACATGCAGGCAGCAAGAACAGAGTCATGATTTTGATGAGATGGTCATGAAATGGGTGATTTTTGCGCCGGGACTTAGGGAATGAGTTTTTCATAAACAGTTGGCTGACTCAAATATAAATTTCCAAATTCATTTTGGTACAAAAATTTTTAAACAAGGGTGGACACACAAATATGTCTCGCCTGCCTCTGCTTATTCAGATATGGACCTGAGCATGAAAATGTGACGTAAATTTAACAAAGTCAATGGACCGTGAAATGAGGTCAAGGTCATGTGACATGTGTCAGGCTGACATTTACATCTCCTGATGAATGTGTGGACCAAATATGGTTGCTGTATGACATGTGGTTATTCAGACATGGACCTGAGCATGAAAATGTGACGCAAATTTAACAAAGTCAGTGAACCATGAAATTGAGGTCAAGGTCATATGACATGTGTCAGACTGACATGTATATCCCCGATGAATGTGTGGACCAAATATGGTTGCTGTATGAAGTGTGGTTACTGAGAAATGGACCTGAGCATAAAAATGTGATACATATTTAACAGAGTCAGTAGAACATAAAAATGAGGTCAAGGTCATGTGACATGTGTCAGTCTGACATGTATATCCCCTGGTGAATGTGTGGACCAAATATGGTTGTAGGTATTATGTTTGGTTACTGAGAAATGGACCTGAGTACGAAAACGTGACAAAGTCAGTGGACCGTAAAAATGAGGTCAAGGTCATGTGACATATGCCAGGCTGACATGTACATCCCCTGATGAATGTGTGGACCAAATATGGTTGCTGTCTTATCTGTGGTTACTGAGAAATGGACCTAAGCACAAAAATGTGACGCAGATTTAACAAAGTCAGTGGACCGTGAAAATGAGGTCAATGTCATGTGACATGTGTCTGGCTGATATGTACATCCCCTGATCAATGTGTGGACCATATATGGTAGTTGTATGATGTGTGGTTACTGACAAATGGACCCGAGCATGAAAATGTGACAAAGTCAGTGGACCGTGAAATTGAGGTCAAGGTCATGTGACATGTGTCAGGCTGACATGTACATCCCCTGATGAATGTGTGGAATAAATATAGTTGCTGTATGATGTATGGTTATTCAGAAATGGACCTGAGCACGAAAATGTGACGCAGATTTAA
>JAOXYI010210474.1:0-11052 GCA_028566495.1 Lithophaga antillarum
CCTTTTAATGCTCTTTCATGGAAAATTGATGGGGAAAAGTGGGGGATTGGTGCGGTGAGGTCTGACTAAGTATGAATGTGACAAAAAAAACTTAATAGACTGATGTGATTTTATCATTGATCTAAAATTTTAATTTAGTATTTGTGATGCTGTGAAAGTACTTAAATTTGTGGGTGCAACGAAAATTGATACCCCACGAATAATAATGATTTCACAGTATATCAGATTAAATTGCGAACAACAGTCATTAATTTTACTCAAATTAAGCTTTACTAGTGATATTTTAGCAGAGCCAGTGAAATTTATATTTCCTACAGTAAAATCTTAGATTGACATAAGCAAACATTAAGTTACAGCATTGCTTTAAAAAATGAAAAATTGCTATGTCAGATCACTGTGATTGTAATCGATGCTCTTCCAAATGTTTAGGTACCACATATATTACCCTTTCAGATTTTGAACTTAATCCAACCGATGATCATAGCATACATTTTATATGCTAATGCTTTTCCTTATTTGTTACAAAAAGGATATTCCGTTCTTTGAAGAGTATTTACTGGATAAATTATGGACTTGAATGCCTGAATTAAATCTAGGCAGTTTTATATGATTATAATCCGATAAGAAAGCTAGAAGAATATCCACATTTTACACAGAGGATGTGGACACACTCCTTCATACTACAGTTACTGCAAAAATTGTATTTAAATTGTTCGTACATTGCGACCTGTCTGGAAACCAATAAAAACTGGTCCTTCAAGACAGGTGGTCTTTCAAAAGAGGTAATATAGATAATAAAGGGCAATGTCATTAAAGTTGTCTTGCAAAAGAGGGTGGGTCTTCATAACAGAGGTCTCTCTACTTCTAAGTTACTGAATAGGCAAATCTTACATTGCTTGATCTACCCTCTCCCTTTTTTTCTAAAAAAGAAAAAAAAGCGAAAAAGAAAAGAAACCAACCCAAGAGGAAAACAAAGAAACAATAAATTTTCCTAAAAAAAAACCAAAAAAAAAACCAAAGAAACCGACATAAGAAGAAATAAAAGAAACATTAAAATAAATCCTATATTGAGTTAAAAACAGGACAAAATTTATTGAATGTAATATCTGCCAATTACTCAAATTTTGATTAACTGATGTTTGAATATTTAAACATCTGCTTTGCTTAAGATACTGTTAGCCCTGAAATTAATATTGATTCTAAAATGTTCAGCTTTCGTCTTCATCCAGGATGAGGCTGCATATTGAATTCGTGTTGAAATGAATTATAGAAACAAACATATAAACACAAGTGCAGCTAAGGTGTGGAAATAACTCATGTCAATAATATTAGAAGAATTTAAAGGAGTAGATGTTTATTTTTTGAATGAAGATGACAAACACGATTGTATCAATAATTAAAATTCAGAGTCAATATTCTATTACATGTATTAATTAATTAGTATTTGTTGAATAATTCATTATTGATTCAGTCAAATGTGTTGTCATTAATCATTTTAAAGGTCATACAAGAAATAAAAATACATATTTGCATATTTAGGTATTATTAGGGGAGGGGATTTTTTTTCCTTTTCTTTTTCAAAAACCTGTCTTATCAGGTCACCCTGTTCTTCCCTCATTGTAGTAATATCTATGTAACTTGAACCTCAATTTAAAGGTCACCTCTCTTAAGGTCAGTTTTTCTTGTTCCAAAGGGTGACCTTTATATACAGGTTTGACTGTACTAAGATAGCTGAATCAGAAACTGCATACTTGTATATGTAAGAGAAAATACATTGTACAGAATGCCAAAAACATATTTTAGTGCTTTTGAGAGAAAGAGATGAGGATGTCAGAGAAATCATATTTTAAAATGAAGATTCACAAAAAAATTCCAATCACAAATAACAGGATATGAAAAAGCAACCAACTGTTTATCTTAAAATAACTGTGAAATGACAACTTGGCAGCATTGGATCAATGATTTTCGGTAAAAGGACAAAAATTACATTCAAATGCATTCACCATAAACTTTCTATGAATATTTCATACAAAAGAAATATTTAACTTTTATTCTGTTGCTTAATGAACTGGGGGGCTTAAGGCCATTGACCTGTAACTACTAACCTAACACCTCTGTCTTAGGTTTGAGTCCCGCTTGGCCCATTTCATCTGTTAAGGTTTCCAGACATCTACCCATGGTGAGGGGTTTCACCAATCAGCTGGCTGGATAGCTGTCCAGGCTTTTCTACCCCAATAAATCGGGTAGTCGCAATATAGCTGAAAAATTGCTGGAAGTGGCGATAAGCATTAACAACCCAAACCATTCCTTAATAAACTGCTCATACAGTCAGACCCCATTGTAATGCACATGAAATTATATTGTGAGTTCACCGGAAAATCCTTTAGAAAATTGATGCCGTTTTGAAAAAAAAAAATATACTGCAATACATGCATTTAAAAATGAAAAAAAAATTCTGTTGTTTCAATCTTTCAAATCTGGATATATTTTTTTTTCATATATATCTTTTTTATTTGAAGTATGTTGACTGTTGTGGGTTTAATGTCCCTTATTCTAAGCTCAGTTTGATCATTTATTGTAGAAGAAAATTCATAAAAAGATAATGTCTGGGGAAAAATGTGAATTATTGATGAGAATACCCTCTTTATTGTTTGTCAATAAATTCTTATTATATATAATGGGATTTTGGTATTTTATGTCAGAAGGATACGACAGAATTATTATATCATATTGTCAACAGTATTGACAAAGTTGTTTTGTAGAATTTACAATGGTAGACTTGGTCTGTTAGTAGTAGAACTTTGTTAACTTGAAATAAAATTATCATAAAACATAGGCACAGTAGGTATCTTTGTGAGAAGGTTTGGGCTCTGGAAATTTTGATCTTTGTGGTCAAGGTCACAGACTTAAATCAAAGGTCAAGGTCATTGACTTAAATCAAGGGTCAAAGAGTTCCTGTATGTGCCTTTCATAAAAACCAGAAATAGGAAAGTCACGGTACATGTTTTGTCTTCATGTAGTACAAGTGTTCTGGATATGGTTGATGACTGGATATTTTTGTTCAGAATATTTTTTCATATCCATTACTTTTGAATTCATGTGTGATCTTGAGTTTGGAAATGTTTCAATACATGCTCATATCTTTTGTTTTATTATTGTAAATGTGATTGAGGTATTCTGGGAATTGTGGGTCCATTGTCATTATCTTCATTGCAGTTTTAAACAGTACTCAGGGATTTAAGCAACACTTGTCTTCTCTAAAAGACTTTACCAATATATTTTACCATTATTCAAACAAAGGTGAACAAACTTTAAATGGATAATCAGTAATTGTCAGAAGAATTTATTGTTGTGTTTCATGTTTAATATTCGACCAGTAACTACAAATGAAAATAATTCTTTTACCAAATAAGCAAAGAAGGTAATGAAAAAAAAAAAAAGAAAAAGATGATGAAAAATCTATTCTGGTGAGATCTGCAGTACGAGTAGCACTAATATTTATTCTTCTTTAATTGATAAGATGATTTAAAAGGAGCACTTCTTTTACAAAATAATCGATAGTGTTATTGAAAGTATAAAGTGAAGGAATTTAATCATGGAGGAATCTGAAACAATAATATCCAGCTTATTTTGTATTAATCAATAGTTACAGAATATTTCCAGGATTTTTTACAGAGATAAATGGATTAGAGATTATGCTTCCTGGTCAAGCAGTTTTCAGAAACCTTGGTTTTTGTTGAAAAAATCTCGCAAATCATTAGTATTCATGTATGAAATGATTTGTTTATGTAAATAATAAAATTGCTCAAGAGATATAGTGGTGTGCCTTGGAATTTGCTTTGAAGATACAGATTTAAATAAAAAACAATGTGGAAATATTCTTGCTACAGTATATTTGAATACTGGAACCTTTCATTCATCTGAATTTGACCAGTGTTTGGACAGCAGTGTTTCTGAATGGATTATAGAGGCCATTAGCATGATATATAAATTCTTGTACAAGATTCATTAAAAGAGAGTTTAGTTTAAATTCAAAGAAGCAATTGATTTACATTAGGTTGTTATTTCATATTTCTATAAGGGAAGAACCAATAGAAATTGAAGAAATAATGCAATACTTTAAAACCAAAGGGAATTTGTACTGGGGAATTCAAACCATAAAAGAGTACATAACAAGATCAGCCTTATTGCAGTGAAAATATGGCTTCATAAAAGAGGCATTCCTTGCTGAAGGAATAAGGTTAGAAGAGAACTATAAACACTAAGGACGTATTGTCTATGCAGTTATTAATTTCCGTAAAATGTCCCATTTCAGAAGACCACTGGTTAGCATATTATTTTCATATTATTTTGAACCGACAAAAAAGCAGTGGTGTACTCGGCTTGTAAAAATTTACCAGTGTCTTGACAAAGATCGATGACTCTTTCAAGCTTCTTCCCCCAATAAAACCGGTTGCTGGATATAGCTGAAAATGCTGAGTGGCATTAAAAACTGTTCAAATTCAAATTCAAAGACCACTATATTACAAATATCCTTGTCTACAGAATAGAAAAAAATTGAATAAAACAAGTGAATTATTGAACTCGTACATTGTTTTGATGTATTTGTAGAACACGTCCTTGAATTATTACAAAATACACATGAATAACTATGCAGAAAATGTCATTTCTAATGTGGAATTATTGATTTGAGATAAACTTTATAATCAAAAAGCTTTTAAGTATGAATTCATCGTTGAAGGAATCATTGTTTTACAGACAAGACAGGTGTTTAAATATTGAACATTAATTCTCTGCTGATGCAGGTATTATTAATATTCTGAAATAGACAGCAAATATGTTAGCATATAATTGTCTGGTTTATGGATTGTTTTAAATTCAGGAGTAAGTTGTCACAAGAAATTAGAAAAGTATGAGTAAATTGTTACTAAGTAATTCGATGATTATGACAGACTGTAATAATAAAACTTTCATGTTCAGTTGTTGCAAAAATAGTTGGTTTGAAGATAGTGTTTATATGTAGCTTATTCCTAACTTGGTTATATCTAGTAATTTCTGTTGTTGTTTTTTTTCACACTACCATATATTATTGTTCGGTATTGAAGAGTGAAGAACTTTGTTCTCATGTTTATTTCATTATTGTTTGAAACATGATTGGTAGTTTGCATATTATTTATCACATTTTGTGGTCATTACATTATTACCTGGTATTGCGATGTCTGTGTCATTTTACCATTCATATTTGTCGGATTTGGAACTGTCTCGTCTGACTGTTCAACACATTATTGTCTGTTTTCTGAATGTCTTATTGTCTGTTCAGTACATTGTTGTCAATGTTTGGACTGTCTTATCTGATTTGTTTTTGTACATTATTGTTTAATTTTGGACTATTACAGTCCTTTTTGTTTAATTTTAGACTGTTACAGTCCTTGACACATTAATGCCTGTCATGATAGTTTTGGACTACATTGAACCATTGAGTGTCATATTCATGTTGTCTGAGGATATTTTAATTTGATTGGACTATACTGTTGTCTGTCTTGGACTGTCAGATCATTTGCTTTACACACAGCTCTCTTAATGTCTTTGTTTCACAGATTATTAAGATTTGGGCTATCTTGTTGTCTTGGAAGAATTAGTTTCTTATTTGAACTGCCTTGGTCTCATTGTTTGACACATCTTATGGATGTGCACTGTTTGTTTTTGTTTCACCCATTATATTTTCTGATTTTTGGCTACTTTTCTACTTTTCAAGCACATTTTAAATATATTCATTCACCAGATAATGCAGCTTTACGTGAAAGAGGATAAGCATGTTTCTTTTAACTTAGTTCTAGTTCAGTAGGGAAACCATATTTGAAGCTTACAATGTCTGTTTGAACCTTCTAATGGCTACTTGGAGGAAAGTCATATGAAATACAATTAGATTTCACACCAAAACATGGATCATCTTTATGGATCTACTGATTAGTTTTGTGAATATTTCATGAATTGATGATGAGACTTTTACAACTTTATCTCTGTTCATACCTGTAGCTAAAGTACCTAGCACCTGTTTAGGCCGCAGGTAACTGAAACTGCTAATAAGTAATTAGCACTTAACTAAAACTGCTAATAAGTAATTAGTACTTAACTAAAACTGCTAAAAAGTAATTAGCACTTTTGACACTGGTTATTGAGATGGTGTTGAGTTTACCATAATGAATCTAGTAATCACACTCAGTCTTGCAGTTATTCTCAGATTACAGAATCTGTATTTCACAATTTTAAGAACATTTTGCCAAATTTAACGACTTCTTAAAATTTCATTTAAATTGTATGCATCAAATTTGATACCAGTTATGATTGTTCATAAATGAATTAAGACTTACTTTGAATTAAACAGCTAGCTTTTTTTCTTGGTGGAATTTGAAAAATAGGTCATTTAATATTTATTTAAAGTCTGTTGTGTTTTTATTACTTATGTTTCAGGCGTGATACTGTATAGATTATTCCAGATCTTTTTGTGATATTGTGAATTCCGATGACTTTTTATTTAAACTCCCAGCAAATTTTGTGAGGTAAAATGAGATACATTGAAAAGGTGGCAGATGTCAGAATTTGGGTTTTGTGGGCTCCAAATGAAATTTTCCATATTTAGTTTTGAAGTTATGGACTGGGAGTTAGATTTGCACTTCACATTTATACATTCCTTCTTTACTAATTATACCAATAATTTATAATCATACCTTGAATGCAAAAAGATCTCATGTTTTGAATTCCATTTATATTATGATGTATAAATATAAATGCATCTCATATTGTAACCTCAAATTTCCACTGACAGCAGTGTGGATATGACAGATATGAGAGGACTCTGGGCATTCCATAAGAGCCGGGAACCAGGTAAATTACCCTTCTTGTGACCTTGAATTTCATGTTATTTCACTGCCAGAGATAATAAAAATATGCTGTAAAATAGTTTTAAATGTCAGATTTTCCCTTTTACTTCATTTAAAATCCTTCTCCTTAAAAAACGAATGGAATGATTAGGTCATGGTTATTAGTCCCCTACAGTTGCCGTTGGGGGACTATAGGATTGCTCTCCATCTGTCTATCTGTTTGTCCATCTGTCTGTCTGTATGTCAGTCTGTCCCTGTAAGATGTTACCACTTCTAGCTCAAAGATGGTTTTAGTTGTACCTCTCGTATTTTGTAGTTAGATAGTGGACAATAAGGGCATGATGCACACAAAATATAATTTGAAAAAAATTAAAGATGGCCGAATGGTGGCCATTTTTATGATATTTTAGGTACGTTTTTTTTATGTTACCACCTACAGCTTGTACATGGTTACAGATACTGGTCTCATATTTTGCAGTTAGGTAGTGGACAATAAGAGAATGATGCATATCAAATATTTTTTAAAAATAATCAAAGATGGCCGAACGATGGTCATTTTTATGATATTTTTGCAACTTTTTTTAACGTTACCACCTGAAGCTCATACATGGTTTCAGATATTATTCTCATATATTGTAGTTAGGTAGTGGACAATAAGACCATCATGCATGTCAAAGTTTTTGTATCGAAAAATCAAAGAAGGCCAAATGATGGCCATTTTTATGATATTTTAGTGATATTTTATGACATTATAACCTAAACCTCATACATGGTTTCAGATCTTACTCTCATATTTTGGATTTAGGTAGTGAACAATGAGAGCATCATGCATGCCAAATTTTTTTATAAAAAAATCAAAGATGGTCAAATGGGGGCTATTTTTATGATATTCTTAGCGAGGTTTTTTTACGTTACCCCCTAAACCTCATACATGGTTTCAGATATTATTCTCATATTGTGTAATTAGGTAGTGGACGATGAAAGCATCATGCACACCAAATTTTTTTCTAAAAAAATCAAAGATGGCCAAACAGTGGCCATTTTTATGATATTTTAGCGATGTTTTCTGACATTACTTCCTAAATCTTGTACATGGTTTCAAATATTACTCTCATATTTTGCAGTTATGTAATGGACGATGAGGTCATGATCCATATCAAATGTTTTTTTTACGGAAAATCAAAGATGGCCAAATAGTTACCACCTTAACATTCCTTAAGACATGGTAGAGGAACTATAGGTCTTGGATCATTTTGATGATATTTTAATAACATTGTATGCACAAACTTCTGCCCTTTCAAAACATTTTCAGAACCGTAGGGGACATGTCTTGCTTTGCACTTGTTTTTATTTTGTTTCACCTGTGTTCATTTCAACTATAAATCATTAATATCTTGTATATTAAATCACTACCCTGATTTCTTGATTCATTAGCCTGGAGGGAATTCTGGCAACTGTCAACTTATACAATTCAACAATGTCATTGCAAAAGGCTATTTTTATTAGGATTAATATGGTAATTGTCTGATGACCAGTAACATAATGATAATTGTCACCATAATTATAGATCAATACAGTCTGTAACTAATAATTATTGACAGGTCATTTAGGTTCATGTTATCATTACAATATAATTGATGTTTAGATTTAAGTTAGATGTGGGATTCATTAAAAGCTGAATGGAGTATAAAAGGAATACAAATTATGTTGTGTTTATTGATCTTTGGTTGACTTTAGGCTTTAGATCATAATGTAGAGATAATTTCCTGGCTTTTTCTCATTATCAGGAATTTGTTTTATGTTCTTTGTCAGTTTTTGGTGGAATTTAAGAAAGGGTTTGGAAAAAATGCATAAGATATTGCCAGAGATGTTCCTGAAAACAGAAAGTTAAAATAACCCAGACCAAAACCTAGCAGTGCTAGACTTCCACTAGAATTCAGCTAATTTTCCACTGTAAAATTAACAGAGTTTTAGTGGAAAACTTGATCACCAGTAGAATTCTACTAAATCTCTGCTGCAGAAAAACAGCACTCCTAAAAGTCTACTAGAACTTCACTAAAATTTCTCTATTTTTATGGTGGAATTTTAGTGGAGAATCAAGGTAAGAAAAAAATTTTCTGCCAGAACTACACTGTATTTTTTGTAGAGATTTAGTGGAAAAGCAAGGTAAAGAATTTTCTGCTAGGATTCTACTAAATAAAGATAGAAAATTTCATAACTGCATCTTTTACCACCAGTGATGATATGAGGGTGAGCAAGGGTCTCATCCTAGAATGTTCAGGGCTAGTCCTGTTTAGTTCACGTGTTTTGTACTGGGTCAAATTAAGTATTTATGCTGTCACATGCTGTTTTGTCTGCTGATTGGGTTAAAGTTCTTGTTTGAAATGATGGGGTTTATTGAACAATGTAGAAAAGATGAAAGGATGATGCTTGTCTGAGTTGTTGACAATTGGCTTAGACTGATGTCACAGTGTCAAAGCTTCATGATAGTGAGTTGTTGAACAGACAAAAATTGAATGCTATTCTTGAAAACAATAGTAATCGGTTGATCCACTTTGTAGATAGCTACTGAGTATCCAAGAGAGAAATAAAGGCTTCTGGTTATAACTTCAATAATCAGATAGAATGAAAAAGACTTATTCTCATGATTTCCTGTCAGAGTTGTTTCATTATGATCAGATGAAGATTACCACTGACAATGTGATTAGATTTTTTAATAATTATTTTATCAATATCAGAGTGATTAGTTTTAATAACTATCCTTTCAGTATTAGTTAGTTACTGGTCAGTCAACTGTTTCTAGGTTCTTTTAAGTTCAATTATCACTAATTAATTTGCTGCTGTATCCTAATTGTAATACTTCTATATTTGGATAAACATATGTTTCTGTTACCAGGTCCTACTTATTGTGTCACCAGCACAGAACAGATGACATAGTGTATAGCGGGTAATTTTGGCAAGGTTTAAAATTTTTATCCATTAAAAGACTGGACTTAGTTGCAAGTTTTATAATTCGTGAATATGTGTATTATTAGATCATATATGGTTAACATTTATTTTTGATGTGGGTTTTTTCACGATATATACTTGATTGCGATGTTAGTGAAATAAATTTCTTGCGAAAAGTTCCCACTTTACACTACAGAGACATTTTATCCATCATCTTGCATTGTTGCCCTGCATCATTACCATGAATGAATATGTACATTCTACGAAATAATTAGGGAGCCTGCGTGTTTGAATGGTTCAGGTCGCTAATTCATGACCCCTAGCTTAACACTGCTTTCATGGGTTCGAGCCCTACTTGCCCTGCTTCATGTGTTAAGGTTTGTAAACACCTACCCAAGATCAGGAGTTTCACCGGTCAGCTGGAAGGCTGTCTGAGTTTTCCTCCCCCAGTATGTCTGAAAGTGATGATAAACCCCAAAGCCCAATCCAAAAAATTGTTAGAAATCTTTCCGAATGAATTGGCCTCTATATATGGAAAAATTAATTCAGGGTGTAAATGTGTGATATTTCCAGTCCTTGTTTTTCAAATTTATTGAGGTAATAAAAAAAATCTTATTTTTTTATTGATATATTTTGCACCATGTAGTTATTTCCCCAGTTGATTGTTACGACGACGTAAATCAATAATAGATTGCAGTTTTGTGCAGTTCAATACTGTCTCTACTTACTGCTTTGTAATTAGGTAGATTGCAATTTTGTGCTTTATGGAGGGGAGTAATGGGAATGGAATATAAATGTGTCTAAATCTTTTATGGTCTTTCTAAATTAATCTGATTAGTCTAAAGTATTTCTTAAACTAATGTAATCTGATGCAGCTTTGCCTTTCTTATTGCAGCAGTGAAGTCAAAAGTTACCTGATGATGTCAGTCGGGTCTTTTTATTGTCAACCAATTTGATGGATAGTTCTATGTAAAAAGCCCATGTCTGACATTGACATGGAACATGTGACTTTTACCTGTGTTTTTGTTATTAGCTCACCTGACCCGAAGGGTCATGTGAGCTATTGCCATCACTTTGCTTCTGTCGTCATCGGCGTCGTCGTACGTAAACTTTTCACATTTCAATCTTCTTCTCCAAAACTACTGAGCCAAATGGAACCAAACTTGGCAGGAATGTTCCTTGGATAGTCCTCTACAAAGTTTGTAATTTTGACACTGATCGG
>JAOXYI010210585.1:0-11050 GCA_028566495.1 Lithophaga antillarum
TATTTGACCAACTACCCAGATAACATAGTCATCAAGCCCAATTATAATATGTAAAAGGGAAGCACAAATTAGGAGATAACTGTATTGTATTTAAATCTTTGCTGGCTTAAATTGTCTATTTACTGTTGCAAATTCAGTTTTGACGGCAATGCGGTAGCAGAGCCATTAAAACGGATATTTGTGACAGTAAAATGACAATATTTGCAACAGTAAAATCACAGATTTATGCCAGCAAATTTCTAAATACAATACTATTATCTCCATTCGAATGCAATGAATTTAAAAGTGAAAATTTCCTCAGTTTGAATACAGGAAATGTTATGTAAGCTTGCACTACAATGTTCAGACAGTAGACTGTGGATTTTACATAAAATGATGTCCAATCAGATACGATGTTATTACAAGTGTTTAACTGTCATCCTACAAAAGGTGACAGTACAACAAGTGTTGAATTAAAATCATTATTTTCAAGTATGAATTTACATACTATGAAAGTACTTAAATTCATTGGTACCAATTTTCATTGAGAGAAAGTGGCTTGTACAAAGATTCTTAAATTTATGGACACCCACATATTTATTTATCATTGTATTTAGAATTTCCATTTCACTGAGGTTTTAATTTCATGGAATGAAAAAATTCATGAAATGAACAAAAATTGGTACCCCACATATAATATTGATTTCACAGTGCTACAGAACTCTTGAAAAGACACGAAAATGCAGTTTCTATGAGAAATGTTCAACCTACACCTGAAATATTGGTCAATGAAAGGTTTGATCTCATTAAATTTACCTTAACCTTTTACCATGAAATGAAATATTTTACTACTAAAAGATCTGCCTATTATTGACAAATACTACCTTAAGAAGGTTTTCATTTGCAATCACTTTACAAGAGACAGTGTTCTCCCCAGGCCCTTTTAGCATCAGGGTACCCCGATACTAAAATTTTCTACCTATGTTATCATAATTTGTCTTCTTCGAGATTTCATCAGAAAGACTACTTTACCTTGATGCTAAAGTTTTCAAAAGTAGGATGCTATGGCAGAGTTTCCCTTCACCAGGATACTTTCAAAAATATCTGGGAAGAACACCGAGAAAAGTCTACAGATCACATTTTAGGTCACCTTTAATTAATTGCTGAAATTTCTTGTGAAACTACATTTTTCACACTGTGTAGAAGTTTCTGTTCAACTTAAATGTGAGTCTTCCATGGAAGACATATGTCGCTTGCTCCCAAGTACATACTGAGGCACAGTAAAAAACCAAAATAAATATTCACAAAAATTTATTCCCTTCAGGTCAAAGGTCAACGTCATATATGGGTCATGATGGTATGCGACACATCATCTTATGGTGACACACCCACATGCCAGATATCACAAGCCCTAAGTGAACAGATAAAAAAGTTCTGGCCTGGACAAGAAAAACCAATAATTTGACCTTCAGGTCAAATGTCAAGGTCAAATGTGGGTCATGATGCTACGTGACACATCATCTTCTGGTGATACACCCACATGCCAGATATCATAAGCCCAAGTGAAAAAATAAAAATGTTCTGGCCCGGACATGACTGAAAAACCAATAACTTGACCTTCAGGTCAAAACTCAAAGTCATATGTGGGTCATGATGGTAATCGATACATCATCTTATGGTGATACACCCACATGCCAAATATCATAAGCCTATGTGAAAAGATAAAAAAGTTCTGGCCCGGACACGGCTGAAAAACCAATAATTTGACCTTCAGGTCATAGATCAAGGCAATATCTGGGTCATGATTCTACGTGACACATCGTCTTATGCTGATACACCCACATGCCAAATATCATAAGCTTATGTGAAAAGATAAAAAAAGTTCTGGCCCGGACACGGCTGAAAAACCAATCATTTGACCTTCAGGTCAAAGTCATATGTGGGTCAATGAATGTAATCGACACATCGTCTTATGGTGATACACCCACTTGCCAAATATCATAATTCTATGTGAAAAGATAAAAAAAGTTCTGCCCCGGACACGGCTGAAAAAAAACAACAATAATTTGACCTTCAGGTCAAAGATCAAAGTCATATATGGGTCATGATGGTACGCGACACATCGTCTTACGGTGATACACCCACATGCCAAGTATCATAAACCTATGTGAAAAGAAAAAAGTTCTGGCCTGGACACGGATGTATCAGAAGTGTGACGACGACGCAAGACGACAGATAGTGATCCCTATATGTCGCCCTGCTAAGAAGCAGGCGACATAATAAAGGAACAGGTCACTTACCCTCTATTTCGAGGAAAAAAGCAGGGGGGAACTATTCATTTGATATTTCTTTTTTTTTAAATAGACGCAAAGCTAATTCGAACAAAGAAATGTATGACTATGAAAGATTGTTCAGATGATTTATCAATATCTTGCTAAATTGCTGCCAAATATATCTAGAAATTCCTAGAAATATGCTACCACTACCTCTATTGTGTACCTTCACCGCCCTTAGCAAAATGTACTGCACTACATCTCTCTATCTATTTGAATGTATCTTATGTTTATCATTTACTCTGTTTCAAATTTACTGAGTGTGTTGTGGAACTTCGTGCTTTGTCTTTTCACGCCCGCGAGTAATTTACTTTATAACATGTAATCAAGTCACAACTTTGAAGCTGGTTAACAGTTTCGAAAAATGTGAAAGGAAAACTTTACCATTTAATTAACGAATATCGATGACTTTCTCTAGGTACATAGGACTATCCAAAGAATGTGTTAAAATCCTTAACAAGTTAGGGATTATTTTTATGTTAAACGTCTTAATTAGCCTCCATACATGTTTTAACCTTAAACAAGTTTAGACGCTTACAAATGTAATTGGTGTTTAGACCTTAGAAGAGAGTTATCGACCATGATGATTTTAACAGAAGCGAACAAGTCAAAAAGATGTGGATAGCCATTGGTATCACCGATTTCATTGCTATAAATGAAATAACGTTCTTATTTTATTGAAATAAATATTATGAAATTTTAGTTTTACCGGTTTGAAAATAGACATTACATTTACGGACGTATTGAAACTTTTAGTAAATGATACGGAGTATTTCGTTTGTAGAATCCTTTGGAAAATAGATCTTATTTTTATGGTAAGTATTGATACCGTGAATTTCGCTCATATAAATTAGATGCGCAGCCGAAATAAGTAAATAGCCGATGGACATTGTTTGTTGATGAGTTGGAGTTTATTGTCACTTTCATCATTTTTCAGCTCTATATCGTGAATACCGGACTAATCGAGGCAGGAGAGCCCGGATAGCTATTCAGGTGAACCGTTGAAACACCCGACCTCGGGTAGGTGTCTTGAAACCTTAACACATAAAGCGGGGCGAGCAGGACATGAACCCACGAAAGCTGTGTTAGGCTAGTGGTCATTACTCAGCGACCTTAACCACTCGGCCACCCAGACCCCCGATGGACATTGATCTACTTCTGAATAATAGTTAGTACAGATACAATGTATAAAAATATGTCAACTCCGCATACGTCTTTGCAACCCTAGTCTTTCTATCGAGAAGTGTTACTGTTTCGGGTTAATACTGTCTCCATTGCCTCAATATGCAATTTTTGAAACAAGACATTAAACAGCTTAGTTATTTCATTGATATGATATACTAAGTGATTCTTACATCTTATCATCTTATATATATGTCCAAATGAATTCGATATACAGGACACAATAGACACAAACATATCAGCTTCATACTTAGATTTACTTCTGGAAAAATAACAGGGACTATTATTGAAAAGCGCAATGATTTTAGTTTACCCATTGTAAATTTCCCATTTTTGAGTGTGAGCAGTCCTGCATTTGGAGTATGTGTATCGTAGTTGATACCAGCTTGATCTAGGTATTTAGACAGAGAGTTGATTTTGTAAATTAAACTACTCAAACGAGATTACCAAAATTCTATACTGGAATCATTGCCTCGTAAATTTCATGGCCGCCATCTCACGTTGGATGATCCAAACAGAATTTCCATATCTCAACTCTTATTGTCTCTCTTCACTAATAGTAGTAATGGGCAATCGGTCAAAAATCACTATCGATTATCGGTTTATAATCGGGAACACTGAACCGATCGACTATCGATTACAGAATCGGTTTATAAAAGGTTACAAAAATTTATTTTGTCCACCACTTGATTTATATGGTTAATAAAATTGAGAATTAAACATTGGAGAAATGGAAAATTAAAACAAATAAGACCTAAATTCCACTTCAATGGGTGTACACCACACTATATCCTAAATAAAAACAAGAATTTTATCCCATTTTCATTTTTCCGATTAATCGATTATAGAATTTTAATATCGATTATCGGAATGGGTTACCCTAAACCGATCAACTTTCGACTAGAGTCGATCATCGACCCGACACTAACTAATAGTGACTTGTATACAGGTTTTGAGAATTAGGAGTTCACGACGGGTATTGTTTACAGAGCAGGTGACGATTACCCTATCGATGCACATGTTCTCACTCACAATTTTTGTGGAGTTCATGTTGTCCGATCGTTAGTCCATTTTGTTTTTTTCCTATTGCTGTGCAGATTGTGATTCTATTCTGTCATTTCTTCCTATTGTATATAAAAGGTGTAGACTGTAAAAATCTGAAGTTTTTGCGTGTTCAGCTTCTCAACATGTAAAACAAGTTTGGAGTTTAGAATTACGTTATGATTTAAACGGTATTAATACAGTGCCAGCTGTTTCAGGACGTACTGATATACATTTTACATGGAATCAACTATACATTTATACCTAACTCGGACAAATAGTCTACATTTATAGTCTATCAGCTGACCCAACAAATTTTCAATTTCGATGTCTACCCCTGGGTACCGCAATTTTTTTGCATGAATGCATAGCACAATGTACATAATTTGTTTTTATGCCTGTTATACCTGCAGGAATGGTATAAAAAAAGGTATAATAGAGGCCTCTTTAAGGATACCCAAAATTAGAAAATTTTGATCAATGAGAATCGTTTACTCGTTGCTCATTCATTTCATCGTAAAATATTGGTTAAATGTTCTCATGTTTTGAATGTAGAATAGATTTCAACTGAAAACTTTCAAAATTGTAGGTTTTGGTGTTGTGCTAATACCATTTTGGCCAATACTTTGGGGCCTATAAAGGATTTTACTAAAGCAGCGAATAAAAGGTCACAAAACAGATAAAATTAATTTGCAAATTGGAGAATAGAAATTTCTATCCTCAGAACTTGTATTTTTCTTAAATACTTTATTGTATATAATCGATATTTACAACAAATTTAACCAGGAAAGATTTTCAGAGAAATTAAATATGCCAGTTAAGTCAGAGTCATCAAATAAGATAAACAGAAAAAAACCAAACGTTTCAAAGGTGAAAAATTACATCATGAAAGTGTATTCCCCATGGCGGAAATATCATTACTTTTGTTGTTTTTGTCATTAAAAATGTATGTCTAATGAAAATATCACAACAAGGCATATTAATGAAATGTCATCTTGAAATGAAAGCTGTTATACAATTATTGAACAGATATATTTTAATACCCCTATGTATTACTTTATTTTGGGTATGTCAGTGTATATATATATAGTGTATGTACATTGTATTTATATTTAATTATATCTTACACTGATAATGAATGAAAGCCAGTGTATTTCCTTCAGGAAAAAAAATCATTTTGCAAAAAGGTTCAAAGTAGTTGCTTCCGCGTTGCTAATCAATTTCGTCTGGTTCATCATGTTAGTCATTCTTATCATCTGTATCATTTTCCCTTGTAATGTCGTTTTTGTTTGTACAAGTCATAATAATTGCAACCTTCAGTGCAGGAAAAACCTTGTTGTAGACCAGAACACTTTCGCGTGACACATCCAGATTTACAAGTGCAACTAGTAAAGACCATTAGTGATTTGGTTGCTGGAGGTTTGTTAAGCCAATGAATCGATAGCACGCGTTGTTTTTCAATACAAACCCATGTTTGCTAGGACGAGGCAAGTAGTTATTAAATGCAGAGAGCTCTTCCAAATTTTAGCTTGCTAGTTTGCCCTCATTACGTACTTAACCATGGCGTCATGTGTTGGGGATAGCTCATGGTACTGTATATATTTTGATCCGCGAAAAAGAATGTATCTGATCTCGTTAATATCACTTACGGTAGAACCATAAACCGCACATAGCAAACTTTTAATCTCCAAGGTGACAGAAGAAACTAGAAAAGTAAGAATTTTTTAACATAATACTCAGTGTCTTTGCCTATCCTTTCCCTGAAAAAGCACTACCTGAATCGTAGACTGTTATAGCATGAAAAACAGGGAGGGCATTTGCTGATACGAGAGCCCAGTTTTTCACAAATAGAAGACACATCTACAATTTGTAGGAGTACATTGTCACCCGGCACCACGTATTCATCGTATATACAGACACCAATGGAAAAATATTGCTCGTGCTTCTTTAATGCAGTCAAATTTACATGAAATTCTTGAATTTCAAGAACTATTAATTGGTATATGATGTTGTAATTGCATGAAATATACATATAATACATATACAGTAATACCAATCACCAATAAATTGTCCTCGTTTTGTCGATTGTGATATGCCGATATTAGAAAAAGTACGGGTAATCTGTGTTCGTTAAAATATTGCGTTTTACTACATTGGTGGTTATTTTCGAGTTTATTGTCATACTTTAAGTAAATAATACCGTCAAACTACATGTATGCTAAAACAGATGACAGGTTTATATAATAGCATGAATATTAGGTTGCTTTGATTTCTCTAATGTTTCGCGGTTAGTTTAAGCATTGAATATCAAATGCAACTCCTCGGCGGTCAGTAATTAGATTTATGTTTGCACACATTTTTTGACTATTCAAAATTATCATTTATGAATCGTCAAATGCTTAAACCAGATACAATAAATAACTTTGCGCCAGTGTGTCTTTGGAGAAAGCAAGCCAAGACCTCGACTTCTGTATCTAAGGATTTTATGACAACGGAGGTGTATCCATGGTCTGCTGCGTTTTCTGTATACAAAAAAACCTTGGTATCGGCTTCTTCTGGTTACTAAGTGTGGACACTGTTCTGTGATTACAATGTTATCTTCAACGAAAATCTTGTGGCATTTTTCACCATGGGAAACAAACAAACAAAAAATACAGGAAAAGTTCCAGTAGATCAATATTTAACAAGTGAGAAAGGAAATTTTTTTTAAAATGCAGGTAAACAATGACAAAACCGTTCAAAACAAATATCAATAAGAAGGTGAAATACAAAACTTGCAAAGTCAAATCTTAAAATTTTCTACCGGATGAAAACATTTTGAAAATCCCGCCGCTTGTACTTATGAAACGAGCACACCAATAAATACAAACACACCGAACTCATTAAACACTAAATTTTTATATACTTGCACCAGGTAACATGGATTGTTATATATCGTTGAAAATCTGCTTTTTTGCCTATTCTGAATTTCAAGTTGAAACTCTAAATTTACCTTGAAATTAAAACTTTTCCCATTACCCTTCTATGTTATTTTTTCTGACTAAAGAACTTTGACTGTCAAGATGCATATTTTCTTCTTTCAAAGGTAAGCTTTTAAGTTTATTTCAAGAATACTTTGATATTCATGTTAGTTTAAGACATCTTTCTTCCTGAATAAAATCACAGCAAATTTTCGATTGAAATATAAATAATAGTTATAGGTTATTCTTGGCTTAAAATGAGATTTTGCGGAAAGGTTGTTCAGAATTAACATTACGGCATATGGGAAAATTTTTCATTTTAAGTCAATTCAGAATTTCAACGTGAAATTCAGAACAGGCAACAAATTCGATTTTCAGCGATATATAACAATCTATATAGTATCTGGCCCAAATAAAAAGATATTTTTGCTTTTCTCGTGGCAAATTTTGCTGTTGCTACTTTAGTAGGTGCAAATAATTTTATATATTATCAATTTGTGGGTTTGTAAAAAAAATATTTTTCATTGTCAGACCGGGAACATTTAATTACCAGTATAGGACTTCATACAACTCCATTTGATTATGTAGTTTTACTTCGCCCTATAATCTCTGTAAATGTCCGATTTTTCAGTTGACAATAAAACAACATATTTACCTTTCGAAAGACAATGGGGGCCTCGGTGGTCGGGTGGTCAAGGTACAGTCAAACTTGCTCTAAAGGGCACCTCTGTATAACAACCACCTGTCCATAAAGGGCAGTTTCGATTTCCACATTTGATGAATAGCATATATTACTTGAGCCTGTATATAAAATGTCCTTTTTGGAGTTCTCATGGTTGCCCTTTATATGCAGGTTTGACTGTAGTTAGTCATATGTACTATTTATCACGGGCGTATCAACACTTGGGTTATGAGTTCGAGCCTTGTTAGTGGCGAGGTGTGCTCGACTACACCCTTAATTGACGAGGATTGTCAGTTTTCCTGCCGAAGGTCGGAGGTTCTCACCGGGTACTCCAGCTTCCTCCCCAATAAAAACTGGACGCCATGATATAGCTGAAAAATTGCTGAAAGCGGCGTAAGAAACCTATTTAATTAAATAATTAATTCGAAAGACAATGATTGTTCCAACAATGGAGACCAATTTTCTGTCACTGACAAAAGCCAGTATAAACAATTAGACTGCAAATAATTATGCGCGGTTTCCTCTGTAGGAAAATATTTTAGCTAAAAAAGACAAAGTGCATTTGCACATTATATAATTAAGGTAATTAAGCAGCTGAAAATTTCTAAAACGTGATAACCACATTTGGGAAACAGCATCTAAACCTGAACATCTTTCGGTTGTTTATGATAGTTAACTATTGCTATCACAATTTAGCAAGGGTCTAGAGATATGAATTTTAACCAAATATTTACCAAGAAGTTTTTTATAAACTTTTTTCCAATTTCATCCCCTAGAAATACTCCGATGACATCAACACTAAATTTAAAGTAACTCCTGTTTTTGGATTACAAAAGTCGTATGGCTGTCAGTGTGATATGCCGAAAAAAAATTTTGGGTGTCAGTTTTATTGTGATTATAATTGAAACCTATTTTACAAAAATGAGCTAAAAATTGTTTCAAATACAAAGGTATCATTAATTCATGCAGTTGTATAAATCGTACACACATATATATATATACACGAATAGAAATGGAAATATTTTCATATGACACTGAATATATCTGTCGCAGTATACTTCTAACACCAGACATTTCTTTATTCAGACAGCTTCTACTAATGTTGAAAATTATTGATCCTGGCTGCAAGCTGACTTTATTTGAAAATTTGAGAGCAGTTTATCTATATTTTTAACCATATTTCACTTTTTTAAATCTCTTTAAGCAGTTTTAGAGCACCTTATTACATATTGCCATAGACAACTACTGAATTAAAAATGTGTTAATAAGAGGCTGCTATTAGACTGAATAGCAACTTGGAAGAATAAGAAATATTCTGAATTATATCAAGAACGTAATGGGGTAATTTATTCGTTTTCAGATATTAAGCCAGTTGCCATGTAACACTGAGAAATAATAAAGTTACGGTCTAGTTTGTAGAACTTAGAAGGTAAAAATGCTAGACAACTGCCTGCCACTTGAGTGTGATTTTCTCAGGTTATCTTTTTTCAACTGTGATCCAAACTTCTGCACTTGGATGTGTGACTAATCCATAGACGCGGTTGATTACTTGACCTTCAACCAATTTGACCTTGAACTCCTTTAATAAGGTCACAAAACATACTGTTGCCTCGGCATAGGAAAATCTGTAACCAGAACACATTCTTTTTCCAGCAAATCCAAACGGTTGGAAAGCCAATCTGTGTCTTTTCCTGGTATTTTCTGGGCTGAATCGATCTGGATCAAACCTAAAACAAAATGACACTGTAAACTTAAATGAATAAGGACCTTCAATATAATAACAAATATAATAGCATATTAACTATTAATAAGATTGGAAGTCTTTTTATACCAGTTTAAAAGAGCATGATATTTTAAATTATCTCCCTTTCCTCTATGTGAATTTCCATTAGAAGACAACCTATTTTGTATCTAGCAGTGTAAATAATATATCATTCATTCAAAAACCTGACGATGTCAATGTAACGCAAGATTTTTTTCGATATAAAATTATTTACGTTAAAACGCAAAACGTTTCCATGAAGGATAGTACCAAGATGAAAAGGTTTACACATCGGTTACGTTTTCTATTTTATCTTTCATATTCTCCAACGATTATTATACAGCTACAAAGAATGAACAAATATGCAAAATGTTTTCTTCTGTATCCACTAAAATGTTGTAAACCTACAAAACGGCAAGGCATCTACCAAATGAACCCCATGCAATTGACTTTCGATATGGTTTCCTGACATCATGGACAGACATCAAAAACAGTCATTTTCTTGCTTTCACTGGGTTAAATGTGGGATTAACTTGAAGAGCTGTAAATTTATTTCAGTTTTGTGTCTTCGTGCTTTTTTCATATCCCTCACCGAAGGACAGGAGCATTTGTAAACCTAATGAGTATAAAAACAGTCAAGGTTTGTCATGCAACATCATTGTTTCATTGATAGAATTGAATACTACTTTGTTTTAGAATTATGCAGAGAGTGATATATAGTCAGAAAACCTACAACAATATCTACAATATCTAAATGTTTGATGGTCAGAAAACCTACAACAATATCTAAATGTTTTATGGTCAGAAAACCTACAACAATATCTAAATGTTTAGAAAACCTACAACAATATCTAAATGTTTTGTGTTTAAAATGCAGAATTATCTGCAAATTTCACAATTCGTTATATTTAAACATGGTCATTCATCAATAGCAATGAATAGGCAATAACAATTGCTTGATTTTGTTTATGTTGCATGTTGTGCAGGAAAGAAAAAAAATGAGCAGTTAATATCAGGAAACAGACATTTTATATTTTTATTAAAATGTATCACAATTTTATATTTATGTGCTTGCTACCCTTTAAAATTGCTGACTTTGAACGGTTTTGAC
>JAOXYI010210694.1:0-11049 GCA_028566495.1 Lithophaga antillarum
CCCAGCAGTAACCGTATATAGAAGAATAATTGGATAAAAGATGTAGAAATAATCTAAACGACATCAGAAAAGCATAAATAATAGTAAAGAGTACAGAAAATTTATTTACAGAGGTGTAAATATGTTTTAAGTCTTCAAAAGAGCACTCTGAATGTTCACAGCGGAATGAGCAATCTTGTGTTCCCGATTGCCACAACCTGCGTTCCACGACTGCATCTTAAAATATACACTGCCGTTCTCGACTGCCAATTTTCCCACCCCATCCAACTTTGGTTGTGCATAATCCATTTTTAAATCGAACCATATGTACGACGTTTTGTACAAATACTGAACAATAATGTAGAATTAGCCGTTTATCATCAAATATGTAAACAGTGCTAATATAGGAGAACAAATTGCACAGAACTTTGTTTTCTAAAAAAGGCACCCTAAAATTTTGTAAAACGTTCGTAAATTATCTTGTAATTCTCAATTATTATCAGCGAGGAGTTATATACATAAAATTTACTTATACAGTGACAAAAGTGTGTTAGTAAACCTTCAAAAATTTATCGAAAAGCAAAATATTCGTAATATTCTTCACCCACAAAAGAAGTTGTTTACATTTTTCACAACTGTGTACTCGATTGCCAACAGCCGGTTGTCCCGTGTGTAATATGAACCTGAAAATGATGTTATTTTCATACTGAGCAAAGCAAAAGCTACTACTTTTTAATCCTTTTAAAGGCTGGCGCATATTTCTGATATAATACATTTAATTATTTTAAACAAAAATACATTTGTAAATTAATATGGCTATGTGCTGCTAGTCTTTAATAACGATTCAAAAAGAAGTAGCCGAGTTTTGCTGTGCTCAGTATGAAAATAACCTGATTTTAATGGTTATATTAGGCTGTTCTTTATGATGACCTGAAGTCTGCATTAAAAATTTATTCTTTTATAAACAGTTGTTAAGCAAAAATTAGCTTTAAAGTGGTATAATTAAAGATCATATGATTTTTTGTTATGTACAAAAATAATTTCATTTAACTTTTTAAATTTCGCTGTTCGTATATTAATATTTTGAGTTTTATGATAAATTTCAAAGCACACAGTTCTTTAGCATAAAGTTGTTAGTTTCAAGTTTTAAATGATAACTTACTCAACTGTGACTCTCAACAAATCAAAGTCCAATACACCGCTCTTTCTTGACTAGCAGAAGCTGATGTAAATAAAGTAAACTGGACATTAAGAGAATATGAAATGGTCCAAAATTCGTTTTTTAAACGTGTGCTAAGAGCAGACTTGTTGTAGAATACAAATATGTATGAATGCGACAGTTTGAGGACACTTCCGATATTAAACGATCTCATTCAATACTTTATTTACATTTTACTACATGTTTGAAACGTTCTCCCACCTGATGTTAGTATAAATGTCTTCTTAAAATTAACATCATATCCTATCGAAGTTTTCTTTGTTTGAATCAAACCTAAAATTTAAATAGGCTAAAAATTTGCTTTGTAGTGGTGTAACTTTTATTGCATGATTCTGTTTATGAACGTTGATATTTACGTTTGACTTGTGGACAACTTTCACTGTTCCTACTTCAATTTCTGCATTTTTTATCAATGTAACACACGCTTACTGTGAACTGTCCTGACTTTCAAGTGGAACAGTACTTGAATAAAAAATAAAAAACGGACAATAAATTTAAATCGAGTCTGAAAACAATGTCATCCGTAACTTGTCCCATAGAATTTCATTATCACCAGACCATTCTATTGTGGTCACATCTTTCTGAATTTTGTCGAATTCATATGGAACATTGTTAACATAAACTGTTTTTGCTATCACTATTATTTTTTGTAAATCATTTGTGTATTTTTCAAATTTCGTTCTTTCTATTTCAAACGTTCTCCATTTACTATCTTTAAACGATTCTGATATCACAAAAATGACATGCCTGCTTTCTTGTATTGCATTTGCAATTGTATCCGCAGTCTCATCGCCGACTAAAAAGTCTCTGTGTTCCAAACACATTTTCATATTCCATGAATTTTCAATTTTTGGCACTAGAGTATCACGTATCCAAAGGATGTTGTCTTCTGCATACGACACATATATATCGTATTTGAATTTTCTTTCCATTCCACTTTTAATAACCCTTTTAAATTTACGGTACGCCCAGTAAGCTATTTTCCATCTGAAATTAAAAATTACCGCTGTTGGTATTGTAAGAACGACAAATGCAGTCAAACAACCGATTCCTACTCGTAGCCATAGTTCACTATTACAGTTGCTGAAATGTTCATGAAAGTGATTGTAGACTTTTAAAGTGTCTGTTTCTGTTCCATTACTTAATTTGCATTTATAAGTCTTCCGATTTTTGTCCAAATCTACACCTGTCGAGAACAGCCACTGAATAAAATCTGCGGTCGCGCAAGTACATTTAAACACGTTACCCCAAAGGTAAAGTTTGAATTTTGACTTACTTTTCTTATTTTGTCCATCAATCCACTTTCTAATTGTTCCATTGATTGTATGAAGACGGTTGTATGTAATATCTAGATAATTCAAGGTAGACAAGGATGTAATTTCTAAAGGTATTTCTGATAACAAATTATTTGAAATTGTTAGATGTTTAAGATATTTATTTTCAGAAAATGCATTTTTATCCATGTACCACAAGTTATTCCAAGATATGTCCAGGGTTTCCACTTTCGGAATAAGCCGAAAAATATTTCCGTTCGTCCGCATAGTCTGGTCTAGCCTTGCGTCTTTCAAAGTTGCTGTTTTTAAATGTTGAAAAAGCGGAATTGAGGACCTACCAGAATATAAAGTAGAATCTATTCCCGAAAAGTCAAGATATTTTATGTTTAAAGCACCAACAAATTCTATATCTGGGAAGTAAGCCATCTGAAAATATGACATGTCTAAATATTGCAGATTGGATGCGTTTCTCATTGTAATTTTTTGTTTCCCATCTACGATTGTTGATAGAAAATGTGTCATACGTAGTGTTTTCAGTTTGTGTGGCAAGGTAATAGTTATTTCTGTCTTACCGCTGATGGCTTTTTCACGAAGAGTGAATTTCCAATTATATTCTGTATCAGGTTGATCTGTACGGAAGTCAGGAGAGCTATTAAGGCACGCTTCCTTTGATTTTGGGTTTTCTAAATAATCATCATTAACATGCATGTTCCGCATACTCAGATATTGAATCTTGCTGTATTTTAACGGGTTATATGAAAAATCAAAAGTTTTCAAATTAGTAACCTCCGCTGACAAACGAAGTAGATCACCGATGTTTTCTCCACCTAACGAAAATCTGTTTCCGGAAAGCACTATATTCTCAAAGCATTTAGGATACTTGTATGTAAGCAATGAACCAGGTTCAAAATCTACGATTTCACTTTCAGCTAAAACCAAGGTCTGTACACATATATTCTGTAAATATGACATCATCTTGCAGTTTATAATAACAGATTGATGATTTGCAGTAGAGACTCTCATGTAAACCACAGCTTTCAAGTGTTTGTTATTGAAGGGATAAAGCAGTTGTAATGCCTTTGAAAGATGAAGGTTCATATGGTATAAACTTAGTACTTGCAACGCTGGAAAAGGTCTTAAGAAATTTACCTCCACTACTGATATAAACGATTCACATCTACGAAAATATACTTCCTGAATACTGTGTAGTAAATCGAGAAAAGTTTTATTAAGCATTTTAACCAAATAACATTTTTCAAATTTCATAATCCTTAGTCGAGTTAATTTTTCCAATCCACTTGCATTAAAAGACGGATCTTGTACAAGGTCCATACCTATCCATGTTAAATGAAGCAAGTCCCCAAAGTACGGATAGTTTACAGACATTGTTTTTGCAGGTGACTCGTCCATGTTATTTGTTATATCTAAATTTTTAAGTGAATACAATGACTTAAATACATTAGGATGATACGCCTTTGTTAGGTCAAGTTTGTTTTGTCTCATCGAAAGAAATTGTAATCTTACAAGCCCAGTAAATGCATCTGCTTCAAGATATCGTACAAGATTATTGTCGATTATCAAACTGATCATATTAGTATACAGCTTGAAAGAACTATTTGTCAACACTGTTATTTTGTTTCTGCTTAGATCCAGTTTTGTCATGGTCAAAGGCAGATTCTCAGGAACGAAGTGAAACCCTCTAGCGGCACAAGTAAATTTCACATGAAACATGTTTGTGGTAACAGTACAGTTATTTCCGCTTAATGTATCAGTTACTAACGAAAATAAAATCACAAAAATCATATTAAATTTATCCATTTCGTTTGTTGAATAAAGTCAATTACAATTCAACTGTATCTGATAGAAATACTACAATACTTCCTCGTTGTAAATGTCACAAGGTGAAATTATGCGCGACTTTCTTCCGCATTGTTATCATTTTTAAAAATACATTTTTATTCCACCAACCAAATGAAGGGAAGAAAATAGGAACATTAAAACCCTGAACAGAGTTTTGAATAGCACAGGGTTATTATTCATTTCTATTTATTCATACTCATGAAATCGCTTTATGGACACTGGTTAGGTCAGATGATATTTACATATACTCTGGTTAGGTCAGATGATTTTTAAATGGGAAATTATTATCCACGAAATATAGTCTACCGAGGTTCTTTCAAACCGCATGATAAAGATTTCATGGTTTGGGACTTTGCACCTCCCTGGGTATATAACGCCGACGGAATCAGCGTTATTTATTCAAACATTATCAAATACTTTAAACCAAAAACGGTAATTATTTGTTAAAAAAGATAAAAATTAAAATAAAAAAAAATTATCATCTGAATTCAGTACCGAATGCAATGCACGCCTTATTCACTCAACTGGTCCACATTAAAACCGCAGCAACATATTGAAAATATATTTGTGATATTGTGTATTGTACGTCGCTTCTCGGTCTCATCTATTTCCTAGTCTTTGTCTCCCCTGTGACAAAAGTTGGTAAGTCCAGAAATAGCCGTCGTAGTCGCCGTCCCACGTCAGTATTAACTCTTTGGTCAATGTTTTTGAAATTTTCTTTGATTTCATTGAAATTTGAACGTAAGCTTTCTCAAGATAATAACCTTACTTTTTTTCGCTTTTTTAACACTTTGACAGGTAACTGATTTAAGTTTTTAGCTGACCTTGGCGGTCCTCATCCATCGCTCATTTCAATCTTCTCTTCTGAAATCTAAAACCAGTCGGAAGCAAACTTTGCAGAGATGGTCTTTTGATGCTCCTCGCAGAAAAATCTCCTCAGAAACTACAAAATCAATCTGAAACAAAGGATTTACATTAAGCCCCCAAATTAGCCCCATGGATTTGAAAAATAATTATTCAGAGATATCAATATATATCATTTAAAGTACTAATAAAATTTCTTTTAATTATCATATTAGTTCAAAGGTCATATTACAAATGTCAAAGTTACGGTGACCTTCAAAATATGGTAAAAGTAAAAATTGCTAAGATCAGTGGATTTCAACCCAAAAATTCAGGTTATATTAAATATTTGGTCAACAGCGCAATCTTTGACCAAAGAGATATTTGACAGAAAATGTGTCTTTTATAAATTAAAAATCTACAAGAAATTAGCTCTGTAAAAGGTTGCGCTGTTAACTAAATATGCAAAACAATAATGCATTTTTTTTTCTATTTTTCGACCGATTTTGGTGACCTTTGACCTTTTAAGGGCTCAAATGACCTTAAAAACTTACAACTTGAGTAAAAATCTGACGTCTCTTAAAAAGTTCACATCCTGATCTATTTAGATGTTAGAAAAGAAATGGTCAAACAGATGATTTATTTTTCACAATTCTGCTTCGTGCAAACGAAGGAAAAACTAAATAAACACAGTACAAACGAATGACAAAACTGAATCGTGCAAACGCTCGTGATAGATCCAACAAAGCCGTTGGCATAAATGGTCCTTCAGCGGTACACTTTCAAAATATATCCTGCTCTCTATCTAAGATGGCCGACATTACTAAGAAATAAAACTTCGTCAAATGGCCAAAATCACTTTATTTTAAACTGGAAAGATCTCTTATTTAAACTGTAGCTGCATGACAGTGAGTTGTTTATGATTTATTGGATTTCTTTGTGAGTTTTTACTTTGCCAATTTTAGTGGATAATCATACTAGGTCTACATTAGCAAACATTTTAATGTTATCTCATCAAAGCACTGGGTTAAATTTATGAAACTTAACAAGAAAAGGGTATTGTATATCGTGTAAAGGGCAGGGTTGTGAGGATTAATCGTCACTTTCAGCAATTTTTCAACTATATCGCAACTACCAGACTTGGTGAGTAGGAAAGCTATCCAGCTGACCGACGAAACCCCCGATTTTGGGCAGAAACACATGAAGCGTCTGTAAGCGGGACTCAACAGCGGTGTCATGTTTGTGGTCATGAGTCAGCGATGTTAACCACTTAAAAATTGATATTTGTGATATTAGACAAAGAGCTCTTCTTTATATGATTAAATAGCAATTAAAACAGGATGTGATTGTAACTCCGTGGATAACTTCCAACAAGAACCTATTTGTTTTTTTAATATGTTGCAGGAACAGATATTCCGTGCAATTTTTCTGGACGAAATAAATATAATGAGATTAGTTCCAGTGAAATCTATTTCACGGAAATTATTTTGGTTGACATAATCAAGCAGAAAAAAACTTCATGAATCATCTTTATAACGTGTCGTAATTGCGTTCGAACGCAAAAGCATTTAACTAATGTTAATAAGGCTAAGATAAATAAAAATAGTTAAATTATCACAAAAATGTTTTACTCATAGCTGTTCGTCTAGATCGTATTGTATACTTATTTCAGATTCATAAAAGCGCATGAGAGTGATAAACACCATTTCATTTTGTCTTTCGTTCAATTAGACGATTTATCATTCGTTAACGGCTTTATTGGATCTATCATGCGCGTTTGCACGATTAAGTTTTGTCATTCGTGTGTACTGTTTTTATTAGTTTGCACGAAGCAGAATTGTGACTAAGGGCTTTTTATAAAGAAAAAACGTTATCACAGTTTATTATTATTGTTTTTAACAAATTTTTTCGTCACTAATATGCGCAAATTTCAGATCAAGACGTAGAGTCAGAACATCGATAAAACATGTTAAGATTTTTCTTATTCTGGTATGGACAAGTTGTGAATTCGTAAGTCTTGAAATTAAGTTAAAGATGCATATTCTAGATCACGAACGAACTACAAAAAAAATGTAGGGATAAGCGTAGACAACAATATAGCACAAAGATAATAGGTCGGACAATACGAAACAACATCAGAAAAACAAAACCAAACGTAAGAGAAACCAAATAAACCAAAAAATTTGAAAGAACTCCAACAGAAATAGATACTACGACAAAATGCTTCGAAATGGTAAACAAGTTGCAGGAAACCTAAAAAGGATTAGTCAGTTTATAGCTAAGTATAAATTGTCTTGTACTAATTGTATAAGTAGTTTTATTTATCTGTAAGGTGTTTTAGTTATCCAGTAATCGTTCTTCATCCAAAGGCAATACTAGAAACTTGAAAACTGTGTCCTGAAAAAAAATGTTTAAACATGTATATTCTTATAAATACTTATTTCTCAGGTAAAATTAATGTATGAGTTTAATTTAGTAAATTTAAATGTACTTTAGATCTTTAGGTTATAGATGACCCTTTGTTTCAGTATTAAAAATTTGGAATTCAAAAAATTCAAAAGTGTAAACATCACCAGATACTGCATACCGAGAATAGTACGCCTGCAGTAAGTCGAAATAAGCAAATATCTGAACTCAGCTTTATAAAATAAGTTTGGGCTTAGTAAAATTGTTTGTCATTTGCTCTTTTAAACTATATTTATTGCTTTTATTAAGAAAATTAACCTTTTTAATAATTTAGATCTGTCATTACCCATCATTATTAAGGTCTGGGGTTTTAGAAAATACTACTATTTAGTTCTACTTTTCAAGAAAGATATTACAACTTTACTCTCGAACAATTTTGAATGTCCCCTTGTTGGCTCGATAGACAAACATTAGTCAAACCTATTGCATACAGACTTTAAAATATCAGTCTGATAGATCACTGTGAAGTGGCAGTCGTGCTGAATTCTATAAACGTATGATACCAATTTCAGTGCGCACGACACGTGTTTCTGGAATAACCTTCATCAGGTACGCTCGAGACCAAAAATATTGGGAAGCCAAATACATAAAACATTTGGTACCTTGTCCTTGCGTACGAAGTACTCTATAAAACGATTTCAAATCCTGCATGCGATTAGGAGGGTTATAGCCTCAATCTTTGATGATATAATTCCTCTACTGATTCAAAACATTATCTTACCTGCTCCTTGAAGATGAACAGTAGCAGTCTGTCCTCCATGATCCATATTTATTGTCTCAGTATGTATCGTACCGTTATTCTGTTTGATTATCAGTTGGTGTTCGCCAAGAAATATTTTGGTGTTGATGCTTGTGTGGCCATTGAAGAAATGTGATTCGTTTGTCCTAAATCTTTGATGGAATAATTCCTGCCATTTTATGCCTGCAGCATTTGGCTAAAATGAAGGATAACATACTGATTAATTTCAACTTCAAAGCACAAAAAAAAACCACAAAAACAAACAAAGGGTCTTTTGAAGATACTTTAGGTGACTCCATGGTGAACTAATTTTTCAACAAGAATATCCATGATTGCTCCACTACCAGCTTCAGAATTATAATTAATACTTACTCTTTTATCAAAATAACATTGCCATAATAGGTTTCATAGTTAAAGGTGAATAAAATACAGTTAACATTTAACTACACGTATGATACCAACAAAAACTCAATGAATCCAACAAGTGAAACATTGTACCATCGGATGTAATAAGTTACGTTTAGTATTTTACCTAATACTGTAGTAGAAACTGATAAAAATAATCTATAACCTATGGCCTGTTACTTTACGCACAAAGTATTTTGAGGTGATCATAGTCTCTGATTAAAAATGCAAAAAGAAACATACGTCCATCAAACATGTATATAATGTTTCCATTAAGCTCATGTAGAAATTACTATTTCTATTTTGTACTTTTTGTGATCCTAATCTTGCGACAATTCTGTAGCATAGTTAATATATAAGCAGATTTTACCGTTACATTATTTCCTGACGCCAGTGCAAGTCTACTGTCATATGCAGCGCCATCCCAGAATCCCCAAAGGAGAACGCCTTCAATCGCCGGGTGACTAAAAAACATTGTCATCAAATCGTCCAGCGCTGCAGCCTTGTTATCCTGATTGGTATCAAAAATCGTCAGTTCTGTAATCCATATTGGTAGTCCAGACTCCGCTACCTTGTCTAGTCGGTACTTTAAAAATAATGTACCATGTAAATCAAGATCAGCAAGATACTATAAACAGTGTCTTCTCATTATAGTTTAGTTGAGTAAAACTTGAAATAGTTAGAATTTGTTGCATGGAAGGCCGTAAATAGTTTCGGCTTAACTCTCCATGTAATAAAATGAATAAAATATATGAAAACATATTCATTTATATACGTTGCGTTTTATCAGACACATGTACTGTAAGTATCTAAAAATTTGAAAACGTGTACTGGAGTTGACGATTCGTGATTCGATTGTCCACAGAACACAAATGTTTTACTGGATAACTAACAGTGACTAAAGTCTTTTGTAAGTTTGCTGCAAGACTGTCGATGGAAACAAACTCCTTCAAGACAGGACACCAAGCATTACAAACTAATTGTTCATTTTATGAAATTTTCCCTGTTCTCTGTACCAGATAACCGATATTTTCGAATATCAAATTCTCCTCAGTAGCCCTTGTCACGATCATAATTTTTTTCAGTGGCAGGCAATGATGTTGAATACACACAAAGGACAAGGTAGGGTAAGAGCCATTTTTGGCCGTCAATTTTGGCGATTTTTAAAGTTTATCATATTTACAGTTTGATTTTGTTATAAAACAGCTAAATGGATACATTTTACAAAATACTACACTGAAGTTGTCATATAATTTTCCCGTTCAAAACTCATGCGCGAACATGACCTAAAACTACAAAAGGAGGAAAAAAAGTCCAAAAAGGGCAATAAAATAAGCAAATTCTGTCATATGCAGCATTTTTTAACATGTATGCTTCTGCGTGTATTTTTAAAGCATGGAATACGGTAAATTGAACTGAATAAATGTCTTATGCCTAAATTGCACTTTCTTGCCGTTATTACCTTAAATAATTTTTGAAACACAAAAAAGACTATTGCTGATCTCCCCTAAATCATTCTTCAATGTGACATCATATGTGCCTAGCGGAAATAGTTCTCTTCGCGAAAAAACATGGGCAGATCCACGGATTAACCGTGATTGCAACCAGCAATTCTAAATGCTAGTTTAACAGGTCCATTCCCTTCAAAACAACGTAAAAGTAGTTCCTTGAAATAATACATACATTTAGTGGGAAGCGGAACTTAAAACCCATGCAAATTTTTTTTATTTGAAATTTTCCGCAAAAAGACAGTAATCATTGTGGTGCAAATTTTTCAGTCGTCCATGACGTCATATGTACCCTTTGACATGTGATCTTTATAATTGGAGGAGTGTGGCATCATGAATAAATTAAAATTCTAACAGTCAACAAAAAAGAACAGGAATTTGAATGTTAACAAGACTGGTGTATGTATATTTCATACATTTTATTTAATCAAAATTATAAATCTATATACATGTATATTACTTTAAGTACATATTATTGTATACTTTATATCATGTTTATATCATAGGTTCAACACATTTACAGCATATAGTATCGCTGAGTATGTATATGTTTTCATTTATGACATTGTGACTTAATGTTTTTTAATAAAAAATTGAATTACATACACATGGTAATAACAGTATACATGTACATGTAAATCTAAAAAAAAAAAACCATATCACATTGATAAAAAATTGAAAATCTGAATGTTTGATATATTCAGACAATGTCATAAAGTTCTCAGAACATGTGTACATTTAACAATTGCTTTTGAC
>JAOXYI010210913.1:0-11049 GCA_028566495.1 Lithophaga antillarum
AAATGTTAGATCTTACTTTTGCAAATTTAATTCGGAAGTAGTCATTGGAATTTTTGTTATATATCATTATTTACTGAATAAAAAGCACAATAAAATTTGGAAAAGTTAGGGATCTTTTTATTGAAAAGTTTGACAAAAATTATATAAAAGACATAACTAAACAACTATAAAATAGAACTGTTTAATATTGTTATATTCAGTGAAAAGTGTCGGTTTTTTAAACAGTTCGTAAATAGTGCATTAGAAATTTTAATAAACATTTTTCAATATTTTATTGAAAAATTTTGTTAACGTTGGCACCTTTTTAAATATTACTGTTGTAATTGTTTTCATTAATTATTCTTATTCACATGTTTTTGTATTTTTCTTCAGGTTTGGATAACTAAATAGTCCAAGTATGTTATCATATCACCCATAAAGTTTAAACATCGTTTCTGAATCAAATTTTAATTTTGTATATAATTAAGTTTACTAGGTGTTATTCGAAGGTCCCTGTCTTCTTCATATAGCCCGGTTCCTCCGGTAATAATACTGGTCATAAATGTAGCAGTATAGCTGAAAATTATTTATTTAAACAAATCTTCATTCTTGAATTTTTATATCATTTGTGATATATATTGTTTCTCTTATTGTGCATTCTAATAATTTGTTCCAAAGGTTTTGAACTTTTTAAGTTTGCGTTTCAACTTGTTAGAAGAAACACTAATTAGTACATGTAGTTATAGACTCCTTCGCTAGTCTTAGAAACCGTTAATAACGATCGCAATTTCTTTGATACATATAGCTATAAAAGACAACGTCATCGTTACTGAAAAATATACAGTCTATTTTACCAACCATGAAACAAATGTATTAGATGGAATGCTACATGTTTGATACTATAAAGCACCAATTTTCATGCTACATCGATTCTTGTTCACTTAATTTTGCTCAGTGAATTTACCAATGTAAAATTGCAAGAAATTTTGTGTTACATATATAAAGGGTTCAGTTTATAGTACGGACTGAATCAAATGAATGTAATCTGATACAACGAAAGCTTAACCAAAATAGAATTAACTACTTTCATTAACACAAGAGCTTCTTTCATTTTGTGTCTTTTTTATTTTCAAAAGCCTACCGTGTAACTGATTTTCTGGATAAGGTAATAAGGACGTAGGCTAATCACGTAAGCACATACTACGTTTTTCATTTTCTGTTCAACCATGGTAACGTAGATACAGTATCACAGCTGTATATCTCTACAATGTGATTTTTCCTAGACACAATTTCACGTAGCTCTTATGTATTCTTTATGGCATACGTTATGCATTAAATCTTTATAATACAATTTTTTATTAGTATAATTAGATTTGGGTTTCCATTTTTTCATTACAATTGTTAATTTTGTACATAAATAACAGGTCAACGAACCTACTTCGTGTCTGGAAAATCAAGGATGTATTACTTTTAGCTATTTACAATATTGTAATTGTCTAGATTTAACAAAAGAGTCCTTTCATATATTTGTCTTCGTTTCTAATTAGCTTGTACGTACAAACAAGAATTTATTGTCAGTTCTCTATAAAAAGAAACACAATAGATGGAGTAAGCAGTTAAAAAACAACACTTCCGGCAGAATAAAGTTAATTATGTAGTGCAATATGTTAAATCTTGCGTTTGCTAATTAAATTCGGAAGTAGCCATTGAACTTCTGGTTTTATATCATTATTTACTGAATGTAAGTACAATAAAATCGGGAAAAAAATTAGAGAACTTTTTTCTCGAAAAGTTTGACAAAAGATATTCGAAAGGCATAATTAAACAAAGCTACATCATTAAATGTAAAATAGAACTATTTGATATTGTTCTGTTCAATGAAAAGATTTAGCTTTTCAAAATATTTGCATATAACTCATCAAAACTGATAAGAAACATTTTTCAACGTTGGACCGACAAAATTGTTTTAGAGTTGACACCTTTTTAAATATTAAGAAAGGCGAGAGAAAACCGAAGGAGCATTCAAGGTGGAACAATCCGGGGACACAGGCAACATCGGGAGCAAGGAAGACGAATAAACAACACACGAACATGCAACAGAAAACACAACACAGAAAAACTAAAAAGTAGATGAGCAACACGGACCCCACCAAAAACCGGGAGTGAATCTAGGTGCTCCGGAAGGGTAAACAGTTCTTGCCTCTAATTAGACACCCACCGTGTTGCTCATGTCAAGTCCGGTAAAAAGTCATATTCGGTAAGAGGAAAGAACAAAGGGAAAAGATCTGTCTTCATTTGGGAAACAGATATGCATGAAATATTATGTAGACATTTCAAGAATTTCTTCCAAGATTTGTATATGAATCATATTATGCAACCCGGCCATTTCAGTCTTTGACCCATTTTCATTTTTGCTTTATATCGTCCCTATGTGCATTATGTGAAATTATAAACAGTATGAATATTACAGAAGATGTAACATTACACGTGTATTAACAAATAACTTTTTTTTATCATCTAAGTATGAGAATCAAATTTTTAAGTTCTGATAATTATTTATTCAGTTAAAACTTGAATGTATTACATTTCACTTTGTTTTATGTGGTTAAATGATTTTCTTTTATTTGTGGTAAAGCATTGTAGCAACTGCAAATGACACAACAACGCTAAATGATGCAAATATCATTTAGCGTTGAAATGCAACGCTAAATGATCCGATTTGTATCATTTATTGTCAACATTAACGACTACAAATGATAAAAGATAGATACTGTGACCTATAGGTCACAAATACCCCCCTTGCCCTCCCACCGTTTCATGAAAAAAGAATTCTATAAACAGTTTGTTCACCACGTTCTTTGAAAGTTTTGTAGAAATCCACTCACTGGGTTTTAGTTGTGGATAACATCTGTATGTTCTGTTTAGTATTGGGGCCGAGATACATGTATGACGTATTTGGAAATTAAAAATATTTAATTTCAAGAAAAGTAAAATAGGAGATGCACATCTACAATTTGTTCTGAACAATCTCTGAAAGTTTTGTTAAAATTCATTTAACGGTTGTAGAGGGGTTCTGGATAACAGTTATGCTTTGTGTTGTATTTGGGCCAAGGTACATGTATAAATTTTCTAGAAATCTGAATACTCCATTTCAAGAAAACATGACATACGTACATAAGCAGGATTGCTCTAATTTGGAGATACAAAACATTTGCAGAAGGAGTACATCCTATAAAGACCTGCTCTTTTTCTTAACTGCTGAGTTAATGTGATATAAAATTTTTATGTGTAACTGCAGAGTAAATATTAGAAACAAAATCCTTCTTCAAAGGCATATTTGTTACAAAATGACAAATGTGTAAGAACTGAAGGTAGAGAAAGTGATACTACTGTTAAATTGGAAAAGATGCTAAGATTTTTCCATTTGCACTGTATCTACACCTAGCTTCTGTAAAAATCAATCCTTAAGTGTTAAAGAAGTAAGCACCGAAGGTAGCATTTCTAGTTTACCTCAACAGAATTATGAGGAACTATTTTGCTATGGTAAATGTCCACAACTGTTTCCACAGCCACAGGCAGATTAAATTTTTCTATCAGGTTTATATTCTGAAGTATCTTATGACGTACTGTCAGTTAGCTCCACATAAAAATGTGTTGGGGTGATTGTGTAAGCTTACTGCTAAAGGTAGATCATTTTGACATACATTTTATACTTCAATTGCTGATGAACAAGGCCTAAAATATGTCCAGGTTCATTTCTGTAGTACTGCTTGACATGCAGTTGCAGTGTCCGAAATTTCTTTGGAAATCCAGAAGGCCTGCAGAGCAACTTCAGAGAAATCTGGGCCTATTCTATTATCTTTTTCACAAATTTGACAGGCCCTTCAGAAAAACTGGAGGCCTCTAGCCTCAGAACTGACCTTAATTTCGAACACCGCAGTCATCCAGCTGAAGTGAAAATATGATGGGTTCAGCATGTACACTTTCAATCAAAAGTAGGTCACCATAACCTGAAATTTATGACTGATGAAATTTGAATAAAGTTTTTATGTCCAATTGCATTTCTGAAGTATTGTTTGATGTTCCATCATTTAACATGTAGGTGATTTTAAATAAGAATGATTTATGCTTCAGTGACTTTGATAAATTCAAAGTTTACATCCAAGTTCATTTCTCAAGTACCATCTGATACAATATGTATAGAGTGCTGTAGACTTACTTGCAGGTTGATGTGAATGTGTAATTTACCAAAGTGGGTCCCAGTATTTGATCGATGTTTACATTTAGTATTACAAGCAATATTGTGACGTCTTATTTTGTGAATATTTGTTTTCCAAAGTACTGGCTACTAAAGCAATAACATTAATGGTGATATATATTGAACATGATTGAAGAACATTTTATCTTTAGTAAATTACTGACGTTAGAGTTAATAGATAGATTCTTTATATAATAATCTATCTGTTGGAAAAAAGCTCTTGCTTTTGTTCTATGGAGCTTTATTTTCAGTTCTGTTTCAAACTTAAAATGATCAAAAATAAAATGGCTGGTATACTCCATATTCTTAAAGTCACTTTCTTTCTTTAGGTTCTGGATTCCAAGTTTAGAGAACCCTTTAATAATGTCAACAGATGGTTCACAACACTTGTCAATCAACCACAGTTCAAGAAAGTCATTGGAGATTTTAAATTCTGTGAAAAAATGGCTGAATTTGATGGTAAGTGGTAGTTTATGAGGAAACAAGTATAGATATTACAAAATAATATTTCAAAAGGACAGTTTTCCAGAGTGTTTAGTGAAGGAACAAGGAAATCTGTAATGAAAGTTACAAACTTTTTTAATGCATCTAAAACAAAATCTTTTGAACGTTATATTCTATAGTAATTAACTCCTCATGGCAAAGATAACCTTGTAATCAATAGAAGGTTGTCAGAAGTGAGGACACAACAACATGGAACTCCGAGTCTTTGTTAACATTTTCTTGTTGCTGAAGTCTACATGTTCCATACATCCCACCTACTTAATCATTTGTATCAGTGTAAGACAGAGAAAATAATTTGCTGATTTGTACTGGTAAAAATTTAGTTTTGTTTCTTATCATGAACAAATATTATACTTGACTATTTTGTAGGATCTGGTCAATACAATATTACAAAACTCAAGTTTCGTTGGCTGATTTCTTGCACTGATACATACACTATCTTGTGCTTGACAGCAGAAAGCCAAAAAAAAATTTTCTGTTGTAACAAACTGTAGAAACTGCATGCAAAAATTATTTTAAGGCAAGCTTTTCCAGTACTGCTAATACATGTAAACAAGCAGGTGACTATCTCTCCCAGATATTACAATCATTTATCAAACTGGTCTGTCAAAAGTGTATAAAAAACAATTAATGGATTTTGAAGTTAAAATATTTAGAATAAAAATCTTTTGACATGAGTTTCTTTTGTTACAGCCAAGAAATACGCAGAGCTCCATGGCAAAGCAGATGGTGGAAAGAAAGAGAAAAAACCAGCAGAGAAGAAACAGCAAGAAAAACCTAAACAGCAACCAAAAAAAGAAAAGCCAAAAGTAAATGTAACAATTTTCAGTGGTAATCTTTAAAATTGTCACAGACCCAGCATTTAAGACTTCATTTGAAAATATACTTTATGCAAACAGTGAGTAGCAATAAGGCACTAACTTAAAATAGAATGAATGACACTTTCTAGACTAGTAATAAGCTTAATTCTGATTGGCTGTCAGTCTTTCCCAAATATCATCGGTCCGAAATCATAGGAAGTTTGTTAAATTGCGGACCGGATTCGGAGAGAACACGCTAATTTTCTGGATTTCGTTTTCATAACAAATTTTGGTCCGACTAATTTTGGGTTGGTCAGACAAATTAGTTTACATTGCCGGACCAGATGTCTGTGAGGTCTCTGATGAATTTGCCACAGACTGGGTGTTGAATTGATTGCTGTGTCTATAGATGGTGTTGGTCAGATGGAGGATGAGCTTTCAGAATATTAATGGGACTGGAAACTTACTGAGACTAACATGTGATTGGTTATTTTGTTTTCAGTTCACTTCTCTATGTTCTCATTAGTAATAAATTTGCAGATTACTTGGGATGCAGTTTAAGAAAGTTGGTGCATAAAGTATAGAATTCTTTTTAAGATTCAGTTTTGCATTTTATCCATATTGCAGTAATAAATTTTATTAAATTGGAAAGAACAGTCAAATTAGCGGGGAAAAAAACAACATGGGCTTGACAATTATCACTTCTGTAGCTCCCCATAAATACATTTGTAACTGAAGGATACATGAAATGTAGTATGCAAAAAAAAATCATACAGCCTAGCTTCAGGTCCGGAAATTCCTCAGACTTAGAATTAAACGCTAGAGGATAACATAATACTAAGGACTTTGTATAGTATAGTAGAACCACATAGTTAAAAGTTTGAATGTGTTTGGTATAGATCAGCCGAGATAATTCTTGGCTCAGGTTTAACATAGTCTGAATTAAATATTTCTGCATGTATTGCTTGATTAATAATTAGTGCAATTTTACAAAAACTCTGTAGAAACATACGTTGTAAAAACTACATGTGTAAATCTACCTTCATTATTATTGTTAGGAGGATGACGACGAAGATGGCGATGGTATGCCTAAAGAAAAAGAACAAAAAGATCCATTTTTACCATTTCCAAGAGGGTATATTTAATGTTTAAATTTTGACTTTTCTTGTTTTTCCTTATCTAGTATTTCTGTGAAGTTGTAAATGTGAAAGGGATACAGTTGTTGGGGAACTTGGAAAAAGATTAAAAGCAGTTGAATAGCTTTTATTAAAAACCATAAAGGTAAAGGTAAATATTGAACATTTTGAGGCTTCACTACCTTGACTACTGTAAACACTTTTATGGGTGTTAATTTTACAAATATGCTTTAATATTCCATTCACATTAGTATAGTATTCCAAGTATTTATGGGGATGAAAATTTTCTTTTCTGGCAGTTGTGAAATAACAGTGGCCTACCCAAGCTCAGATTTAAGCAAATATATGAAATATGACAATATTTCTGCCACTTTGAAGCTTTTCATATAGTTCATCTTTCATAAAAACTGACAGAATAATTGTGCAAGTGTAGACATATTTAGTTCTAGGATGAAAATGAATAGAATGCTTATACAGTGTATAGAAAAGTTGTAACTTTAAAGATGCATCTTAATATTTTTCGTTTACTTGCAGCAATTTTAATATGGATGAATTCAAAAGAGAATATTCTAATAAAGACACTTTAACAGCAGCCTTACCATATTTCTGGACAAATTTTGAGAAGGACAATTATTCTATATGGTACTGTGACTACAAGTATAATGATGAATTATCAAAGGTTTTTATGACCTGTAATTTAGTAGGAGGTAAGTTTCTCATGATAATACAGACAGTACTCTTTTTTGCAATAATTATGTCTCCCTCCTTTCTAGGGGGAGACATTGTTTTTGTCCTGTCTGTCACTGAAGTTTGTGAACACAAAATCTCCTACAGTTTACAGTGGAATGGAACTAAATTTGACAGAATCACCTCATAACATGGGTAGTTGTGCATTTCAAAGTTCTGTGCCTGTCAGCTGATTTTTTGTTTTACAATTACTGCAATTTGTGACTTAGACATGAGGAAAGGGGGAGACCTGTTTTTGTGTCAAAAACAAACTTTGATATAAACATTGGATTTATTTACCCCACAGTATGAAGTAGTGATGGGTATAATGTTTTTGACCCCTCTGTCAGTTATAATTCTTTGTCACCCAGGTAGCATCTTTATTTCTTTTCCAATTTTCTCGGAATTTTTGTGGACGCTTTCTAATACCAATGCTCAGAACTGTCTGTATAATGGCTGATTGCAAAAAAGACTATTGGTGCAAAAAAAAAAAACATTTTCTATACTGCGCAGCAGGGTATATGGGGTTTGTGAGCTGTGCTCACTGATTTCTGTATTTTGATTATTTTTAGTTTGCTGAAAGAGATATTTATATTTAGTGGTTTACATGTATCTTGTCATTTAAGCAGTGATCAGTCTTCATGAAAAACATTTAAGTGATTTGGATATCAGAATGCTTAAATTTTTAAGCAACACAAAACTTCTACTAAATATTCTAGGACCATTAGTTTTATTATGAATACTCTATTCATACAATAACCTACATGGCAGATTATACAAATTTCAAATTGCTCAGTTATATCCATCTCCAGTATGTACACAAAATAGTTATTTTATTACAATTGTCTGGTGTTATTCTACATTGGTATAGATGGTCACCTTGGTTTATACTTTTAAGTAAGAAAGAAGTATGTTGAAAAATTTAGATGGTAAAATACACTTGCATATTTACAGTGGAATGACAGTTCATTTACCCATGATTGAATTGCAATTGCTCTATGAATAGACCAAATTTCATACAGCAATTGCAACTTACCTTCCTACTAGATGAATTCGAATTGCTTAAAGGGGAGTTACACATTGTTCAAACATTAGTATATTAAATATACATATACATGTATGTTGACTTAGATTTGTACTACAGGAAGTAAGTTCACCAGATTTCACGATCTCCTTAACCAGCATAAATGTATTGAAAATGTCTTGAATCTTAATAAAAAATCAAAAACAAAGAACAAAGGAAATAAGTTCAGTTTCTGTGACCATGCTGAAACTTTACAAGTTTCAAGATAAATTTGCTTGAGCAAACACTGCATTTACTGATATTGTCAGCGATCACCTGTAAGCATCATCCTTTAGTGACTCGAGTCGGACTGCAGATCTAAGTTAATTTCTTTACACAATTGTTCACTTCACACTGTATTGACAGCTGAATTTGTAAAGATACTGATAAAATTTTCATTTGTTAACAGGGTTTTTCCAAAGAATAGAAAAACTGAGGAAGAATGCCTTTGGGAGTATGTGTATTTTTGGTGAAGATGGTAACAACAGTATCTCAGGTGTATGGTTCTGGAGAGGACCAAAGCTAGCATTTGAGGTTAATGTATATTTCATCTTCTGAAGTTTAAATTGAACATCAAATGTTACACCAGTTTTGATTGGATGATTCTTAAACTGTCAGATTTTAAATGCAGTTAATAGTTTACTAGTTTGTATTAGTTAAAGCTTTAAACTTCTAGTTACTTAATGGTTAGTTGTTTACTAGAACACTTGGTTCCCTAATACAAGGGATAAATGTTTTGGTCTGTTGCCTAACTATCCATTAACTTATTTTATTACCTATTCATACGAGTTTCCCAATGAGTCAAAAATGTATCGGATGTTTTGAATACACACATTTCATAGAATACAACAGTGACTGAATTTTTCACAGACCATTCTAGGAAAATGTAATTGAACCCTGCATGCTTTCAGTTTAATATCAGTTTATATTTGTAGGTTAATGAATTGGCTTTTTAGCTTACCTGACTTGAAGGGTCATGTGAGGTATTGCCATCACTTGGCGTCCATTGTTCGTGTCTGTCGGTGTTAGCGTTAGCTTTTCACATTTCAATCTTCTTCTCTGAAACCGCTTGACAGATTGGAAGCAAATTTTGACTCCGTGGTTTCTGAGAAGAAGATCTTTAATGTAAATCTTTTGCAGAAATGTTCCTTGGATGGTCCTCTACAAAATTTATGCCGATCGGAAATCCAAGATGGCCACCACTGCAGAACATAGTTTAACAATCGACCCTGTGGGACATATCTTTGAAGATCATCTTCTCAGAAACCAAAGAATGACTTGAAAATGTTCTTTAGCAGAAATGTTCCTTGGATAGACCTATACAAAGTTGATGGTTTTTTTTTGCCAATTGGAAATCCAAGATGACTGCCACCACAGAACATAGTTTAACATTGGACCCTATGGAACACACCTTTGAAGAGCTTCTTCTCAGAAACCAAAGAATGAATTGAAAATGTTCTTTAGCACAAAAGTTCCTTGGATAGACCTCTACAAAGTTGATGTTTTTTATGCCGATCGGAAATCCAAGATGTCTGCCACTGCAGAACATAGTTTAATATTGGACCCTATGGGACATACCTTTGAAGATCTTCTTCCCAGAAACCAAAGAATGAATTGAAAGTGTTCTCTAGCAGAAATGTTCCTTGGATAGACCTCTACAAAGTTGATGTTTTTTATGCCGATTGGAAATCAAGAATTGCCGCCACCACAGAACAAAGTTTAACATTGGACCCTATGGGACATACCTTTGAAGATCTTCTTGTCAGAAACCACAGAGTCAATTGAAAATATTCTGTAGCAGAAATGTTCTTTGGATGGTCCTCTACAAAGCTGATGTTTTTTTTTTTTTTTGCCAATTGGAAGTCCAAGATGGTTGCCATAGCAAGGCATAGTTTTACATTGCATCCTATGGATCAAATCTTTGACAATCTTCTCAGAAATCATATGGTGAATTGAAAATGATCTTCATGAGAAATGTTCTTTGGATGGACCTCTATAAAATATGTTTGTTTTTTGCCAGTCGGAAATCCAAGATGGCTGGCACCGCAGGACAAAGTTTAACATTAGTTCCTATGGGAAATACCTTTAAAGATCTTCTTTATGGACGGCTTATAACCAGGTGAACGATACAGGCTCAGATGAGCCTCTATTTTGTAATTACATGTAATGTCTTTCATTTCTAAATTAGGCAAACATCTTCTTGAATTGTTGTGTTTTACCATATTAGTCACACATACAAAAATACTACAGTTTACTAATTCTGGTCTATGTTATCAAATTTAATACAAAATTTATGGAAGTAAATCATACATATGTAAAATAATGTCAGATTGTTGTTAAGAATGACTATTCATATACATGTATTTGTTGTAAACTGATACCATAACAGGTCAGAGGTGACTGTACAGTTGATCATTGAGCTTAAGCAGTAAATCAACAGATCACTGAACATGACCATTGGACTAGGAGGCAATACATCACCATGCCATAGACCAATCTGAACATATCTAATTACTTAGGGCTATTCCAGGAAAAGATGTATGGGGGGTTGGACAGCACATTTTTATCAGACCCACTACCCAT
>JAOXYI010211022.1:0-11046 GCA_028566495.1 Lithophaga antillarum
GTTAGTCAGTCATTTAAATTTATATTTATTTGCAACAAAATAGAAGACTGTTATACTGCAATTGTTTTTTTTAAGCATAAACATGTGTTTATAAATTTTCAAATTCGCATACATTTTAGTGTACACGAAAGAAAAATTGTATCGGTCTGTTCATTCATGTTGTTGTAGACCGAATTGGGAAAATTTCGTTCGTATTTCGGGAACTGTAGTAATATAACTGTATGTTCTGTTTCACCATTAAATCTGAAAAAAAATATTGACTCGGTTCACAGTTCTATCAGTATTCATTTTAGTTATTTTTAAAACTTCCCTGGTTGGTGAACTCGTTTTCCGTAAATATGAAAACGATTTAGAAGAAGTTTTAACATGGTACGTTTAAAATGATATGAACATTACAGTACGAGTAAACAGTTAGGTCCCAGTATTTTCGTTATTCATGAATATAGTTCCTCATATGTTCAGTATATTTTTTCCCTGCTTTTTTCATATTTCTTTACTTTGGATTTTTTTAGTATGTAGATAACAGAAAGGAATTGAAATATTTAAAAAAAAATAATAACGTGAAATGTTATAAGGAAACGGTTATTTGGCTAGGGAAAAGGTACAATTTCTTTTTTCGGAGGATTTCTGGTTTTAACGTTTTGACATCTGAATTTTTCTGCATTTTGGATAAATTTTTACACTTGTAGCATACTTTGATCACTGTAAATTTCATAAAGATTCTTCTGGTGGTTTTTTGTTTTTAAAAACGTGACATTATGTTTTAAGACAGCTAGTAAAAATAACCTGACCTATGGCCTGGATACGCCGAGGACTGAAAACAACATTCAGTACTTGTGATTAACAGAAAGTGCCTCATAAGCACTTAATTAGTAAGTCTTACTAAATTTCTACCCATTTTGCCAGTTTTATTTTCTAAAATAAATCTTGTCACACCCTTCTTTTTTGCATATCTAATGTTTTGTATTGCATATGTGTCCTAGACCTTTTTGTGACCTTTGCTACCGGAAATGACAATGGGGTCGCATGACGGGTGATGCATGTATAGTAGGAGATGCTTATCCTGTCGGCGCGTCTGGTCCCACCCCTTTCTGGAGTTCATGCAATCTCAGCTACTTGTACACTTGGATCTGTCACCTTTTTGGACTCGTGAGGTCAAACTGATTTTGGTAAACTACGTATTTTATTTGAAACACAAATCTTTCAATAATTGGTCCCCATTTTTTATTTTATTTCATGTATTCCTACTATGTATGCAAGAAAATTGTGTATTTCGTTTCAATGGAGGGATTTTTCTAAACTACAGCGCTAAACTGGAAGGAAATTCAGGCACAAGCCATAAATAGTTAGTGCTGTATTTGGACAGTGCCAATAAAGTGGACAAAGTTCAAGTTAATAGACTTGCATACATGATTCACCATTGGAATATGGATACCAAATTTCAGTGACAAGCACCTGTGCAACAACTTAAAATTCATCAACTTTGAGTATCTGTTGTTGAAAGCCACATCTCTTCATTGAAAGTCAACAGACATGCATTTTGAGCAGTAATTGTCTTAGACCACCCACCTCTGATGCCGCCCTGTACGGTGGATTTGAATATATATGTAAGAAATATTGATACAGACCGTATGGGTATTTTAAAAGTTATGTGAATTGAATTTATGCACAGCAATTTTAGCTTTTCTGTAAAATTTGTGTGGCCCTGAAAGGACCGTTGTTTTGTTGCATTGAGTTTCGTCTTGTCTGATCAGGTTTGGTTTATTCTCGTCTAGTCTGGTTTGATATGGCTTCATATTCGAGTCCGTATGTTCGTGATAAAAAGGCGAGAGAAAACCGAAGGAGCATTCAAGGTGGAACAAACCGTGGACACAGGCAACATCGAGAACGAGGAAGACGAGAACAAACAAACAACACAGGAACATGCAACAGAAAACACAACACATCCAAATACCAGAAAACTGAAAATAGAATGAGAAGATTACCAAAGTCCACAAGTCAAATATCCATAGGACTAGTCAAAACCGTTATCAACAAAGGACCAAAAACAAACACAAACGTGGAAGCAGAACACAGACACAACACCGAAAACTAAAGTTAGGACAACTCCCATAAAAACCGGGAGTGATGTCAGGTGCTCCGGAAGGGTAAGCACATCCTGCTTTACTAGTGACACGAGTCGTATTGCCCAGTGTACAAAAGCCGGTAATAAGTCGTAAATCAGTTAAGGAGAACGGATTATAACTACGTTGCTAGGAAGAAGTCCGTAATCATCTACGATACGGACACTCCATACTGGTCGACCAACTCGTGATGGCGACCATAAAATTTTCGAAGTGATGAAGTCAGTTTGGGTTTGACATAGCCTTGATTGAGTATCTTTTGTGACAGCAATAACCCTCTATCTTGAAAGTCGCTATATTGGACACAAGCCCTAGAACAGCGGATCAACTGTGAAATGTAGACTCCATACGCCGGCGACGCTGGTATATTGCTACTCAGAAAAGGAACCTTCACAATCGGAAAATTGTAGTCAACACGCTTATCGTATAGCCTTGATCAAAATCAACGAAAAGGCTTTCATTTCGAAGACAATCTTGTTACATTCATTACGAATATAGTTCCCCAAGAAGGATGACGGCATTGTTTTTGTCAAAATTAATTTCTTCATCTAAAAAATATTTTTTGACCTATCGTGAAGAAACGTACAATCCAGCTGCGATCAAAATTTTGAAAATATGCATGCAAGTACAAGAAGTTGTACCACATTTTACATTAAGCACGTTTTTTATAATATAATATAATATAAATAGTAATCGAACAAACCCCATACCAAGCATTCGCACACACCTAAATAGGCTTTTCTTTCTGAAACGCATATATTTTGAGAGACGTTTATACCGAACTCACTGATACGTTTTTGTTGCAGTTACCGTGTCTTTAACTTTGTGGAAGTATTCTGAAACTAACGTTTATCCTCCTCAAAGCATAGGTAACCATAGACAGATTTGGCATTTCTTTTTTAGTTTTTGGTTTTTCAGTGTTCTTCAACTTCTGGTTTTGTTTGGATTTCCAGAGTTTTGGCCCGAGCGTCACTAACGAGATTTAAATAGACAAAAATTGCATCTGGTGCACCAAATTAAAATCGATATCGTTGATCTTTATTACCTGAATTTAAATGAAAAAATGATAGTAAGCAATTCATTTTCTCGTGTTTAAGTAAACGCAATTGCTGAAAATTCTAAGAAAAAAAATACAGTAGGTGAATAGTTATTGAGTAAAGTCGAAATAAGTTGAAAATATATTCCGGGCTTTATTTATTTTATTTACACTGGCTAATGAACTTTCAATTCGACTCAAGTAATTTATTTTCAGTTCGAGATGAAAATGATGGCATTGTAATACTAATAGATGTTTTATTATTTAATAAAGTGATTAGAAATTTAAAAATGTAAACCGTCTAAAATGCAAGAAACTACTAGCAGTATCATATGACATGCTTTAGTCATGAAAATGATACTGTTGATAGACAAAAGACTTTTATTATCATATTACTAATCCCTGGTTTATGTGGGATTTTGAGGGTTGGTTAATTTCAGTCATTGTTGTACCAGTTTGGAATATTGTTTCTCAGGGAAAACAAGTTTTGTTTCAAGCAACTTTAACTCTGTACAAATAAATGTTGTACCCAGGATTGGACATCCAACTCCTTAACTAGACGGTTTTTCGGACTTGCCTCATGGACTAAAATTTCCTCTTCATATTCATTCCATTTTTTAAAGGAATTATCAACTCAGATTTAAACTATGTCTGCACAGTAATGACTGGTTTAAGAAGAATTTTTCGAATTCCCTTCCCTCTATATTTTTGCCTATCTAATGTACTTGGACGTTATACCTGTTCTGACAAAATTCTATTCAATAATCATGTATGCCTACCTTATCGTTTAAGTACAACTGTTCTGCTATCAATCTGACGGTGTTCAGATCCAAGAAAGGGTCTTTAATACTGCCGAACTAGAACTGGTAAGACTACAAAAATTAAACTGAGAAAACTCCACTCATTATTCATGCCTACCATACCGTTTAAGTATACCTATTCTGCAAATTGTCGAATTAGAATTATTAAAACTAGAAAAAGTAAAAGTTTCACTCATCACAACTTGTTTATTTTCCACAAACTTGGAAGCATTTGATATAAATTTAGGTACATAAAAATACCGTATAAAATCTTTGATCTTCATGACTTGACTTATGTGGAGCATTAATTTTTACTGTGTACCCCTTTTCCATTATCAGTCAACAGTGAGGTCATTCTCAAGTTTAACTGGTGACAAATGATTTGGGAAAAGTTACAGCTTTTGATTGTTAAATTATATCACAACTAAAGTTACCTCTTTCATGCAAAGGTATCCACCACTGACGATATTTGATTAGTTGAAATGCGCATATGGTGCATCAAATTAACCCAGCAACTTGTGTTGATGTATCACTACCACTGGGTAAATGCCATTGTTGATGGATTGTAAAAACCCGAGGGTGTTACTAGTACTGCAACTAGTATGTCGGTGCCAGCATCAAATTACTTAAATAAAATGTTATAAAATTTCCAGTCAGTATAGATGTTAAGTTAATTTAAACCTAAGGTTATCTCGTTCTTGAAAAAATATCCTTACATGTTTTGGCGTTACTTTTCAGGGGCCCTCAGTGGGGGTCCCTTTTCCCAAAATCCCTAACGTAATTTAAATTTAAAATGTTTTTTAGTTGAACACTTTAAGAAAGATCTTTTTCCGGAATTCTCGAGTCCAGTTTCTTCAATTTTGAGTGTCACACCATAGGTTCTATCCCGTTTTCTCGCATATTATTTTATCGTTCTCGTCGCACGCTTATTAAGAATTAGGCAATCCAGTGTAACGCTTAAACGCCACTGAGACCCTCTTTTCAGGTATTGTGGTTTTTTCCCTTAAACGTTTGATTATTAGATTTCTAAATATTTGACTTCGAGTATCATTGATGATATATGATTTGTTAATATGCACAGGTGGTGCATCAGATTAACGTTCATCTTGAAATAGTGTGTTGCAATGTTTGTTCAATATTTAATGATTTTAACAGACTTTTGAGCTTTTGTTTAAATGATTTAAAGAAAAACGTAATACTCATTACATGATGAGAACTTGAAAATGCACTTTTTACTTTTAGTACAGATCGATTATCATAAATATTACATGAAACTGGCGTGAGAATTATTAAGTATTATATATTCAAAAGTAAAAAGTTCTTCATTAATCGATATGTTTTACTTCAATACCACCAGAGTTCATTTTTACGAGAACTGGTCTCTGTAAGATGATAAAAGATCTGTAAAAATAGACCAAAATATAGCCATGAGATTTGCAGATCATTTGAACTTTTCATTTTTAAAGAGCACACCTTTCATGCCGTTTCGCCGCTTTACTAGTACTAACAGTAAAAATAATTGGCATTCAGTTGTCTGCTAAAAATTTAAAAATTAAACAAATACATGTACTAACAGAATTATTTGGGTTTAGGCTGAAAAATAAAGATGTGTCTGTAGCTTTTTTTTAGATAAACAGAAAATGTTTTTTGTCCAGCTAGCATGTTAATTTGGACTAATTTGAAATCCGAATAATTCAGCCTGTGATCATTCTCAAAGCAGAACTGACAAAATAACACCTGACAAGATTATTGCTGCATTTTTTGTTAATTGTTCAGTTGTTGATATATTCATATTTTCGTTTTAGATCTTGACCCACCAGTTGTTAGACCACCACTTCAAACAAACGGAAGCGTCTCTATCTTAGGGAACACCAGTCTCGAGTGTTCCTTCATATCTATGACAAACATTACCAAAGTCGAGTGGAATTTTAAAGCCGAAAACAATGACGAGACAAAAATAGGTGATTCTGCTAATTCAGGAAAATATCATTTCTTTAGAGCTGAAGATGTCCACAAATTAACTATAAATAATTTCGGACTAAATGATCAAGGATCCTATTACTGCAGTGTTTCAAACATCTATGGTACAACAAATCAAGAATTGGCAACACGAGACCTAATGAAAGGTTATATTATATTATCATTATTCAAAATTGTTAGAGACTATTTAGAACTTTAAGTGTGAATTTTGTGTAATGTATTTAATAAACGTTTGATATTGTAATGATTTGTAAACTACACACATAAAAATACAAATAGAAGTATATAGGGGATTTTCCTAAATGTCTAGAGAACCTCTTTGAAGATTTAATAATTCAAAATGATTTACTGTAATATATTGAATCACGATCCTGTTAACCCTAGACTGATGTTAAAAAATGCTTAAAACAGTAATTCTTAGTTTCATAAATTCTTCTTTAAGAAAATTTTAACACAAATGTAATTTTCTTCTTTCTCTCCTGTAAAAGAAGTGCCGGAATGCGATACAACACCTTTCTTTCGGTAACGTCTGTAATAAGGTCAACTTTGTTAATTAGGATGTACATGTACATTTAAGTCCTCCGTACATGGAAAAAACATACATCATCAAACATTTATATTAGCCATGCCACTGTCATTTCATCTTTATTCCAGTTTATTGGTCAACTCACTTTGTCAAATGAGCATCGTTTTCTCGATAAGACGGAGTCTTCGTAACGTCATATATTTAGACATACGTTCCTCATCGAGCATGCATTTCAGTTAAATACTTGTATAATGTAATCTCAACATACTTTCCACAGACTATTCATTTATCAACATTTTGTGTATTAAGGTATTTTTTCAGTACCCACCCCTACACTCTGAATGTATGGTTGTCTGGGCCTGTTCCAATATTTTTTACTTTACGTTTTGGCTATTTAGCTGTACACGTATTAGATAATAACTGCAAACTGCAAGCACGTCATTTTTACCGGACTTGACATGAGCCACACGGTGGGTGTCTAATTAGAAGCAAGAACTGTTTACCCTTTCGGAGCACATAGGTTCACTCCCGGTTTTTAGTTGGGTTCGTGTTGCTCATCTACTTTTTTAGTTTTTCTGTGTTGTGTTTTCTGTTGCATGTTCGTGTGTTGTTTGTTTGTTCTCGTCTTCCTCATTCCCGATGTTGCCTGTGTCCTCGGATTGTTCCACCTTGAATGCTCCTTCAGTTTTCTCTTGCCTTTCCTATATGTTCTTTATATCACAGTCAGGTAAAGTACGTAGAATATCACAGAATCGGGGTATACATTATAAAATTTGTGAGTCAAATCCTTTTAATTTGTTTGTCTTCCCAAAAATTGCCATAAATTCAGTTTAATGTGACGATAAGGATTTCTCTGAAGTCTCTACTGTGTTGTATTCTAATTTACTTCACAAGTAAAGCGAAATATGATTGTAATATTCTGTTAATAAAAAAAGAATTTCAGATGAGCTTAAAGTCTTAGCAAAATGGAATAGGTAAATATCTTCAGTTCAACCGCATTGTAAAAGATGTATCTTTTATCATTGTTTGTCTTCAGTTTCAAGCTGAGCTGTTGCACATCATCAGTTATGCAACGGATGTAGAGAATCTTATTAGGAAGTGTACTTGAAAAAACAGATCCAATGAGCCAAAAGTTATCTTTAAGTTATCTTTAAACAGTAGCTTTATAGTGACAGAAAGAACTTTTATGGGGCAAAGGTAATTACCTGTTTGATTTGGCTATCACTGCAGCAAACAAAAATAGCCAAGACTGTATTCATAATGTATCTTATAGATGAAATGCCATGCTTAATGAAACTCTGGAAAATTGATTTTGTTTACCAGTCAAGGGACATTATCAGTATTATGTTAGTTATTTTGTTGTTGAAAGATTTATGTCCCCTATACTGAAAACTCAATCTGCAAGTATGACAAAATATTTTTTGTAAACTATTTTAATTGATAAACACATGCTGGAAGGATTATGCCTTTTTGACAGAATTTAACATTGCATTTAACTGTGTAAGATTACTCACATCATTTAACTAAAATCATTGAAATGAGCTGTCAGACATAGCAAGATTAGAAATCTAAATCCAAGCTGTTACACCAGTTTTTAAATTGATACTGCATGAATCACTGATATGGAGAACTTTCTTGGATAGAAGTCAAATTTAAATATATTAATCACTAAAAGATTTTAAAAATAAGGTTTGAAGTTTGGCAAATTTTTCAACAAAATGAAATTGAACTAAAAGCTAAAGAAATTTTCTATTGTTAGTATGATGTCATTTGAAAAAACAAAGGACCTTGTTACTTCTGCATTTGTAATGCAAATTTTTTTGTACTAGGTTTTTCTGAAGTAAGACAGGCACAGATTAAAGATTTTGAAGGAGGAGGAGACCTGATCCAAAATGTGCCCAAAGGGGAGGAGAGTCCAAGTAAAAATTCTTTAGATTTCTATGGCAATTTTTAAAATTTAACTAGAAAAGGGGGATTCAGACCCCTGCATCCTACTCAGACTTTTGGTGGCCATTCTGAAATTTAAAGTTGTCCAGTATAACGAAATTGTGCTTACATCAGCATATGAAAATAATCAGCTGATGGTATTAAAATCTTTTTCCTGTGACTCACATCAGCTGATTTTGTTTTGTATGGCAACCAGGTACACTGATGATCATAAATACATCTACCTGTGAAGTACATTGATTTGATAAATCTTTTTATAACAATAATGCAATCAACCTGACTTTCTCAGGAAGTATAACAGCTGTTTTTTAACTGTGATAAGGTGATGCTCTTTGAAAACCACTAATCTGATATCATATCAGTCGATAATTTATTTTTAGTTTCCATGCAAGAGATGACACAAGTCCTTGACATTAGTATATTATGTGACAGTCCTCTTGTATTGCTACAAGTTTCATAGGCATTGAAGTATTATTTTTTTCTTGTTGAGAATTTGAACATTTTTCTGATAAATGCAGCAGAATTCAGAAGTTTTTCTTATGAATGCAGCCAACAGTGTACTTCTTGATTTGTATTCAGAGATCTTTTTTTTTCGTGGGGCACCAATATTTGTAAATCGGTTCACAAAGCGAAACCTCAACATTGCTTTGAGTGCTACTTAAGTAATGTATAAAGAAATTATGACCTGATGGACTTTTGAAGGTCATATTTGAGTTCAAGGACATTGTAAAAACAAAAGATTTTTAAAAAAAGATTGCATACAAAATTACTGAGAAAGATGGAATTTATTTAGGCAAAACTCACAGAGTTTGTGTCCACACAATACAGATTTCATTTCATTAAATTAGTGAGAAGGTATTGACAAATATTTGCAAAACACTGTCCTTGTTTTCCTGATTATTCTGTACAAAGATAAAGTACTAATAAATTCCATGGCATGCACAAACAAAATATTACAACTTGTTTGTGAGTGTTACCAACGTCAGAATCTAAGACAAACCATGTCAAGATTTTGATCAGTTCAGTATAGCATGTTTGTTTGACTCCTCAATCAGGCTAATGAGAAATAACTTGATATATAGTAAGAAAAGATGCTAATAAACAAATACAAATTCAAATTACAAGTTCATATTTATTTACTGATCCATAATCAGATAACAACATAAAATACATAAAGTGACATGTAAAAAACCAACATGAATATATGATTTCTTTGTCACGCTATCTTTTGTATATCTGTCTCATGACTGTGTTTTAATGACTTTTGACATGCAAACCTTAAAAGACATCATAACTAGGATTTTAAGTATTTTTGAAACATGGAGCATGTTTTGTACATGGTTATTGCTGCATAACTGTGTAGTCAGCTGATGGTTTCAGAACATCCTATGACAGTGTAGAATCATTCAACTCTGATTTTTATCCTTCACTACCATCCAAGTTTTCATTGCCTCAATTTTCATTATCATTTGTTTTTTACTCTTGGTATTTTTTTCCTGACCATCTTGAAGATTTCTGATCTTTTGTCAATTTAGGGAAGATTCACAGCTGATAAGACATCATTTCTGATATTTTTTTTGGAAAGAACTTTTAACAGTATGTTTCATTAGAATTATAAGGAATTTTATGTATTGTCCTATTGTAGATTTATGAATTATATATGCAATTGTAATCCCTTTAACAAATATCTTTTTCATTTTATTCAATTCATTGTTCAGGAATCAAGACAAAAAACTCTTCTCATTGCTCTTTTTAAAAGCTAGACTAGTCTAAATAAAGAAGTTATTAATAGAAATTAACTAAATGTTGTCACTGGGGTCAGTAATGAATTGATTGTTTGTATGGCTTTTACACTGCATCATGATGTATATCTTGATAAAACACCAAGAACCCATATTTGATATGTAGTTTTTTTGAGTTCATTTGGTTGTTTCTGGTACTTACACTGAATTTAGTATAGGTGTGGCCCTCTTCCTTTACCTATTCCTCAACCAACTAACAGATCTTCAAATTACCAAGCTGGTTTAGGTATAGCAAGAATCAGTCAAACAATACTCGCCTTAATTAAACAGAATAAAACAAGTTTTGTTTTAATAATATTTCAAATTTTTTAACTATACCTAATATCCATTTTAGCAATTTGAAGATCTCTGTTTAACTGCAAAACTTTTACATTGGTTAAGGAATAGATATACATAAAGGATAACACTTATATAAAATGCAGGGTAATTATTTCAGTATTCATATTTTTCACAGAGTCAAAACACTACATTTCATTCAAGACTTTGATTTACCGAAAGAAAATTACAGATGTGTGATTTTTAGCTCACAATGTGATCTATTGATATCACTTTGTGTCCTGCATTTGTACATAAACTTGTACATTTTGATCTTCTTTGTCAGAACCACTGGGCCAAATTAGCCTAAACTTTGCAGGGATGGTCCTTGGCTGATCCCTTTTTAGCTCACCTGGTCTGTAGGACCTTATGTGAGCTATTGTCATCACTTGGCGTCTGTTGTCCATTGTCAGCTTTTTCACATTTTAATCTTCTCCTCTTAAACCACTGGGTGGATTGGAACCAAACTTGTCAGGGATAATTCTTGGAAGGAGGAGGAGATTCAGAGTTATACAAA
>JAOXYI010211131.1:0-17660 GCA_028566495.1 Lithophaga antillarum
TTATATCATATACATGTACATGCATGAACGAGAAAAAAATTCAGTCAATAAATGTACAATATTAGTGCAGTGTCTTAAAATATAAAGTTTATATGTATGAGGCTTGGAAACTGGGGGAAGGCGAGGTTTTCCGAGCTTTTCCCTAGTTTCGGGCCGAACATACATAAACTTTATACTTTAAGATACTGCACTAATATTGTGTTTATCTTGCAGCAAAACACATGCATTACAAGTTAATTCAAATATTCTTTTTAATTATAAAGTAATAAAATTTTCCCTTTGTAGCCTCTGTCAACAACAGCTGCGAACACCTGTGCTGAGCTGTACATGATATTAATACCAGTTTGCAATACTAAAAAGCATGCTAAGTAAGATCAGGTTACCAGGAGACTTTATTAGGCTACTAGCATAATAAACTACTCTCTAAACTGCCAGTAGATCCAACAATTGCAGCGAAAAGCTTTGTTACTGAACATTATTCGGAATAAACTTTGTCGAGCTTATACAGTATGAATGTTGTTCATATATAACAATTCAACTGATCTGCAATGCGGAAGTCATTCACAGTGTTTTGTTATTTATGGTTTTCGTATAATACCTGTACATTTAAGTTCATAGTATGCACAAATTTTAAATAGTTTCAAAATTCATTTCCAAAATGGCTGACGATGTTTCTACAGTTAAAGCCCAAGTGCCACAAAACTGCCATATGTGTGAAGAAACAACAGAAATTAAGTTCAGATGTGTAGAATGTGATTTTTTATTGTGTGAAAGATGTCGAAGATTTCACGAGAAAGTAAGAACACAAGAGGCCCATCAGATTATTGACTTGAGAAAAGGTAAACAAGTTAGCAGGACAATAACCCGTTTAAAATCGATTCCGTGTAAATTGCATGAAGACGAAAACTATATATTGTTCTGCCAGGACTGCAATGAATTCGTATGCGCAACTTGTGTTTCTACATTGCATCAGAAACATGCAATGAAGGACATGAAAGTCATGCATTCAGAAAAAATTAAAAAGATTGAAAAACTTCGTGAAAGGATTGATCAAACTATACTACCAAATCTCGAGAAGAAACAGAAAAGACTGGAAAATCTAATAACATTCCATACACAAAAGATTGACAAGGCAAAACAAAGTATATACGAATGGGAAAAATATTTGAAAGATTCTGTGGCACAAGTGTTGGAAACTCAGCGTAAAAAGTTTGTTCAAAATTTAGATAAGAATCTGGTGGAAATAAAAAATTCAATTTTACCCGAAATATCCAAATTAGAAGACATGCAAAAGAAAGTGAAGGAAACTAGTGAAGGCATTGACGAAACATCCAAATCTTACGACCTAGATAAAACTTCTGAATTCGATACTGAAATACAGTCAAAGCTTCTAGACGTGACAACTCATAAAGTGACAGTCCGAACAAAATTTTCCGAGTTTGAACGAAAACCGATTGGTTCCATGCCTATGTTAGGAGAGCTGAAACTGAAACACGTTTTCCAAGTGAAAACCATAGAGTCATTCAAAACTGAATTGACTTACGTCGATAAAATCGTTGTAATTGAAGATGATATGCTGTTACTAAGAAACCTGGAGTCAAAGATTGTGAATAAAGTTAAAATTGACAGCAATAATATTACTCAAATAGACAAATGGAAAATTGACGTAAAAGATATGGACAGTTTAAGATCAGGTGAAACTGTGTTGATTCTGATGGATAAAACGGAAGTACGAATATCGTCATTCCAGAAAGATGACACACATACCGTATCGGACGTTGACACTTTGAAGAAATTTTTTGATACAACCCCACAGATACCAACGGCTATTCATGTATCACGTGAAAATAACGTCATCATTAGTACCGTTGAACCGGGAAGAGATGTGATACCGATGGACGAACCGTGTAACGTTCAGATAATTGTACTAACGGCTAAGGGTGAACTTGTTTCATGCTTCGAATTTAACAAAGACTTATTTTGCTTTCCGAACAAAATAAGTTCTATCGATGAAGATATCTGTATTGCAGATTCGATTTCGGACTACTCTGGTAGGGTTGTGACTTTGGACAGCTCTGGGAAAGTTAAATGGATTTATGGAGATGAAAGTAGCTCGATCGTTATATCTGATATGGTGGCAACACCTCTTGGTAATCTTATTTTGTTGCAAATCTGTCAAGGGATACTATATGTTCTCGACTCCAACGGCGTCTGTTTAAATACATGGAGTCTTCGTGACCTTGATATATCTCATCCGTACTCTTTGACTATCCGCAACGACGAACACTTATTAATAGGGTGTGGTGTGACCGGGAAAAACTTGCATGTCCTAGAATTCATTGAATCGTAAACTTAGACATTTTGTGAACTTTAATTCATATTTGAGATTTGTCATAAGGCAACAATTAAGTAATTATTACATTTTCCTCCCTGAACGCCCCTATTTTTGCAATACATTTTTTTTTTATTTTGAAGATTTTTCTTCATTTTTAAGGCATTTTCCAAGGAAATAGAAAATATTTTTTGAAAAAAATTCGATCGCCCTCCCACCTCCATTTCAGAAAAAATGGGATGAAAATCTGATAATTTATTGTGGCCTGGAATTTTGAATGGAAATAATAGTGAAATACTGACTGTAATAAATTCATTGTACAAGTTAGTACGTGTACATGATACGTTGCATTATTCTTTCTGAGAATGAAGATGTGTGTGTGTTTTTCTCGTACATCAAGAATATGCAACGTGCTCAGGTTATCTTAAAATGATTCCTGAGTTTTGAAACAAAGCGTCTTCTTGCTAAAAGCTTGTTCTTCAATCATCGTGATGAATTTTATTTTTGAAATACCCCTCTATCGGTGTGAACTCTTGCACTATGCTCGTTACCCTGTATATAATATAGCGCCATATTAGAATTTGAGGAGTTTATTTTGAAAATGTGGATAAAAAAACTTAAAATGTGTAGCAGTACAGTATGGCAAGTAGTTGGAATTGGGGGATACATTTTAACATTTTAGGCATAAAGGTAACTCAACGGTACAAAACTGAACACTCTGTTCAGATTTTAAAAAATCCATACAAAATTACAACCTGGTGCAATTTCCAGCTAAATGTACAAGCTTTTAATTTTGTACATGCTTTCAATCCAGTTTTTGGTTTTCGTCAATTTCCCATTCTTTGGGTTTTGTTCATTTTTGAGAATGAAACATGGCATTCTTAATTAAAATTAGCTTAAATGCTTTGTATCCTTACATGATCAGTGTAACTATACTTTTTGAAGACGAAGTTAACACATATACCTTATATACATCTTCACGACAGACTTGAAAACCGCCCCACTTCTTAGTGGATGTAATGGATTTCTTCATCGACAGCTGTACCTTACCATATCCTATCGACATTCCATTTGTAACAGCGGCTTTAATCTTTTCCAGCCAACAAGGTCAGTTGTTCGAAAGGTGGTTAGCGTTAACCAGTCATTAAGTCATGTAAATCAACCAAATTAACCAGTGGTTAACACTAACCAGCTTTCGGACAGCTGTTCCCAGCTGTAGCTGTATGAAGCAAAATGTGTCTATGGACAAAAAGGAGAAAGATCTTATGCCTATAGGATCTTTCATCTTTTTTTGTTGTTGTTGTTCTTATTTTTATATTGCATGTATATCGTACATTCAATTTTTGCAGTTGAACTTGCTCGAATGATCTTCACTGAGTTCAAGTATACATTTCAAAATTTAACTAAATTTAAATTCACCGAATTAAGATCGTGTGATTTTGGAAAACCACATTACACTTTTATGCTTGATGAGCAACCCAGGATTTGCGAACGAAGTTGTGAGTCCGGATAGCTCTGTGAGAACTGGGAACAATAAAATAAATTGTTTTATTATAATCTTTATTTGCAAAATATACCCATATGGGTCAAGAAAATACATGACTACAATGATCAAAATGAGAATACAATGTAATTTACAAATATATTTTGGGAACTTTTGAACAACATAGACTTCATTTTCGCAATTCTAATGATTGCTTTATAAAGTCTCAGACACTAGACAAAAGTTCAGATTTAGTGTTTAGAGTATATTCTAACGTTTGTAATGGTTAAGATTGACAACACTCCGATTTATACTCTTTATTTTTTTCATAAAAAATATTTATCTTCAATCTTTTGCCGCTTTAATGCTTTTTCATAACAAGAAGTTTTAATTTCGAAAAAAAGATCACTAATACGAAAAATTGTTAAAACTGTTTTCTCTTACTAAGTATTCTTCGAATTTAATATCTAATTTCAGTTTACTATACAAATTATTTAGAGTCATCCGTCACCGTAGAAAGCTTTCCTAGTACTTTTGATCTATAATTTCCTGGAACAAGATTTTAAATTTTTGTTTCAAAATATGTTTAATTCTATGAAAATATATATATTAAAAGTTTTATATTCACTGAAATCCATATTGAATTCCTCAAACCTTTGTGTTTCAAAAGTATTCCAGGAGTATAATCCATCATTATAAAGGCTTTTATTTATATTATATAACCAAAGTATATACAACAAAAGTTAAAACCTGATCAATATTTGTTTAAAAATACCAATGGAATATTTTATCAGGCATTTCATTTTATGCGTATTGTAAGTTACGTGTCATCACGTGTTTCTCTATTCTGTCATGCTTTCTTGTTTATCCTTTCTTAAAATTACGGTAAAAAGAGAAATTCAATTTCATGATTTCTTGTTTATCCTTTCTTAAAATTATCGTGAAAAAGAGGAATTCGATGTTAAAAATTCCAGTTGTTATTCAAACTAAACGTACATATCATTCCCATAATTTATAAAATAGTTGTGAACTCCCTACTATGACTTGAATTTCATGCACATTTGAATATAAAATTCTTGTAGTATATTATGTCAGTTGTCTCCCCTTCTCAACTATTTTGTAATGCATTCTGTGATAAACTTTTCTCGAAAATGGCACATATATTTGCAATTTGTACCCAAAAGAAACAAAATTCAGTGAAGAAATACTGAAATCTGTTTTTGTCATGTGCCCAGCTCTCTTCCCATCCGTATGTTGAATAGAACCTTGCAATTTGAGATACCGAGCAGTGAGCAATTCAATCAAAAACGCTTTACTGATTTACAAATATTTTGTTTTCATTATTCAATCTTCAATTAAAGTATAAATGTGTTCTTAGTATACTAGTAAAAAGGAATATATAAGTACAAAAACATAATCAAATAGATAGACTGGTAATAATATTGAACATAATATTTAGATATGGATAACTTTATAACTAAAAGCATGCTGTTTACATGTAATTGAAAGCTTTTGTTTATGTCTTCTACAATTGCCAGTTGAGTTTAGAGAGGTTTATACAAATTTACTTCAGATGAAACAATTTATCGAATTTACGCACTTGAAAACTGTACGTTCATTGCAGTCACAATCCACATTCTTATTTATCATAAATCGGACACCTAATGTGTTTATGTAACATTTAATTTATGTCAAATTATTATTTTGATATCAATTTTGATAACTAATTTTTCATTAGTATTGATAATGACAAACAGTTGGAAAGCCAAATGTAATCAAAATATTCGTAATAGTACTCAAGCAAGGGATCAACACAAGTACATCCAACAACAAGGCTAACAAAGTCAATATATTTGTTTATAGCAACTGTCAAAATTGAAAATACTATTCAATTAATTTCTTATCCAAGAAATTGCTATTAGACTAATAACCTGGTTAATACAGAATCTATCAGCCACGGTGTCGACCTACCTTCTTGGTCATAACATAGGTAATAAGTACTAGGCTGATATCGCGGGACTGATATACCTGGTTAATAAAGAATCCATCAGCCTCGGTATCAACCTATTGGCGATAACATAATAGGTACTTGCTGATATACATGTACTTGGTTACTAAAAGAAACCATGAGCCACGGTGTCGAGCTACCTGCTTGGAAATAACGTAGTAGTTACTAGGCTGATATACCTGGTTAATAAAGAATCCGCCGCCCTTGGCATCGACCTATCAGATAGTCGATAACATAATATGTACTACGTTGATATCCCTGGTAAATAAAGAACCCACCATCCAGGCTGTCGACCTACCAGCTTGGAGAAAACATGATAGGTGTTAGGTCGATATCACCTGTTAATATAGAATCTACCTGCAGCTGTATGGGTATCGACCTACCAGTTTGGAGATAACATGAAAAGTACTAGGTTGATATCTCTGGTTAAAAAAGAATCCATCAGACGCGGTATCAGATTGGAGTTAACATAATAAGTACCAGGATGATATAATGGGTTAATAAAGAATCCACCAGCGTATTTCAACAAGTTACAGTATGTCTCATTAGTGTTGCTCGCAGTCAGTTTTGAAAATCTAAAAGAAATCAAATGAAGTAGATGACAAAATCAAATTACCTCCCTTTTTTTGTTTCAACAAAAAAAAAAAAAAAAAATTAAAAAATAAAAAAAAAAAAGAGAAAAAAAATACATATATATAGAATATGAACGTATTCAACAACACAGTAACAAATATTGAATATTCTTCATAACATATTAGACAATGTTTCTGTGTATAAGAATTAATGAATTGTTTGTCTTGCGTCATCCGGATTTGTTTTATCCTTTCAACTGTTGTATTTACTGTTATGTTTTCATGGATATTGAGCGTATTTGACATTAAAATTGTTACTTTCGGAAATTTAATGTACAATTTATATCCATGAATTTTAATTCATTCGTCCCTAATCTTACATAAAACATTTGTATTGCTCTTATGGATTTAAATGATGAAATCTTCCAGATTTCCTGTTACATACGTCATAAACCAAGCATGAGAGGTTCAATTTTTCTGTAAGTATCCATATGTGAGAAATCATTTTTGTAAAAATTTTCTAGTCAGCAGTCATAAGTCAGAAAACATCTAGGGTTTCGTTACATATATTGACATTTTGCGAATACTAACTAATTCATATGGCTATGTTTTTCAAATATTATTCACTGTACTGTATAATTGTCTAATGATTCTATAGCATTATACTCACTATTTACACAATAAGACAAACGATTTGTTAATTCGCATATAATGCGATAAATTAATCTGGCCTGATATCTTGTAATTGTATTCTGTCCATCTCTTTTCACTAATATCAGCGTAGTGGGAAAAATCAAACACAAAAAACTAGGAAAATGAGAAGCTAACGTAATAAGCGTCTGTCAGAACACTGAGAACTTTTAAAACCTTCAAATAATAGTTAAAGCTTTAACTGTACTTTTTGTTATTGTAAAAAAGAATAATCAGTTATAGCACATTTTTTGATGTGGCGTTCTCCCATATTGTATTGAACCAGAAGGTATTGGAACTGAACCAGGGTATGCGATATACGTATATTTCTTTTAACATGTTCAGTAGATTGGCTTATTTTGGTTGTCTTTCATGTATTTGTGTTTAATAATTTATTAATGTAAAAAGGAAGATATGAATGCAAATATGCATTAGACAAAATACCCACACAGTACAGAAGTAAAGCCAAAAATAAAGTAAAGGCACAGCCCTTAGACTGCTGTTCTGCATCTTAATGTCATCGTAAGACCTTCAACAATAAACAACTTTCCCAGAATACAACTTAGGAAATCCCTTTTTTTCAAATCTTCATAATACAGGCGTTCTATAAGAATTAATGCAAAAGGAAGGACTTCTAACCAAAAACTTACATGCAGGAAGTCACCTCTTTGAATGTTGGTTTCAAATGATTTAAAGAACTATATTACGATATAGACGGTATTTTATCGTCTCAGATTTTCGTAAGTGGTTGATTGCATTGGTATTTGTTAAATTAGACTTTCTTTTCGTAGGATAATAACGTATCCTAAGTGACATCCCTTTGTTACATTCACAACTTGGTTGGTATTTAGTATTGGGTATGAATGGAACCAAGCCACATCAAACTTAACAAATACCTTGATACCTCTTATACAACTCCGAATATCGGTCCATGCAGTGAAAAATTGCTGTTTCCCAATACTCATCAGTAAAAACAACATTTGCCTGACCAAATCATCAACAAAAAATTGTACTTAAAATACTAATAATATATCCTGTATACTTTCTTAAAGACAAAATATCAGAAATCCATTTGTTCCGAAATGTTGTCATGTAATATAACAATACAAAACTGAAAGATAAGGACACCATTTCTCCAAGAGTTACTTCCCTTTAACAGAGTCATCCACAATGAATTACCTTGAACTGTGTTTATAAAGAAAGCTATCTAAAATAATATATCCTTTATTATTTCTTAAAGGCAAAATGTTGTAATGACATATAACAATACAAAACAAACAAGTCATATTCTGAAATATACACAAATGTAAATGTACATGTAATTATTTAAAATATGAGAAATGCACTACATGCAAAACGCCATGAATTTGACAACTTCTAATAAAATGTCCATGTTAAGTCAATACCTTGTTGCAAATTCAACCAATTCTTATTCATTCTACCAATATTAAAATACTTGGTATTAACAAATTAATGACAATTGAACTTCATGAGAAATATGTACTATAAAAGTACTATTTTCGTACCGTACTAATTTGTCGCTGTGTGATAAAACCGCAAAATAATACCATCAAAATACACCAAACTTTAAACCATGCAAACTATTAGAGATATTTATGGGAAGTGAAAATAGGTACCCACAAAATTGTGTAGATATACAAAACTGCAAAACTGGATGCAGCAAAATAATACTTTTTTACGGGATAAAACCATTTTTTTTTTTTTTTTTTAAATGTTATAGTTTCCACAGTGAACATCCTTAGATCTACCCATTCATAAAAAATAATAAAAATAACCTACATGAATAGAAGTCCATGACAAGCATCATATTACTAAAATAAGGTTACATACAGTATAATATAATGGATAAGTCAAAAATGGTAAATATTAATAAAACATTACAATAAGTATAATAACAAACATGTAAATCATTCCACAGCCTTGTTTTAATTACATAAAAGGGGACTTTAGGGCAGAAAAATCGCCAAACTTTCTGAAGAAATACTCTGTTTTGTTCGTCTCAACAGATTTAGCAAGGGTTGTAGCAACAAGACTTGCATCCCTTAACCTAGTTGCTCTACTGTAATAATCAGCCATTTTGTTACTCGACCAGCCAATATGCTGTTTTAGGTCATCTTGTGCTGTACTGGAACCAGATACTGCAAGTGAAATTGCACAACCTGCCCTTAAACTATGAGGAGTTTCTCCTTCGTTAATACCAAGAAAATTCAAATAAGTTTTGAGCCTGTCATAAATAGCAGAGTATGTTACCGGAGTATTTAATACCCTACCACTCTCAGTTACTGTTCTAAAGACATGGCCTGTAGAAATTTTAATTCCCCATTTTTTAACATATGAAAAATAGAGCTCCATGGCATGTATAGGGCATATCAATTGTTCTGGACATCTCAAAATAACAAAAGTATTAAACCTTCCATCTCCTCCCCTCAATGTTTTCCCAAAAGTATGGCAGAAAGCATAACCAGACTTATCAGGTAATTCTTTTATTTCTTGGACCAAGAGATTAGAAATGTCTGACGCCCTATCACCAGCAAAAAACTGAAGCTTAAATAATGCTTGATCACGTACAAGGGTATACAACTCTCTTAAAGAAATTTTATCACCCCTTTGCATTTGATTATGTATATATGAGGAGATAGTACGTATTTTCCCAATGAACATAGGTTTAGCTTGTTTTGGCAGTATACGAGCTTTTGCCTGTTCTTCACTTACTGTTTTTACATACTGTTTGATAAGTATAGACAATGCTGGGTTTCCATATGACTTCAATTCATCCCACTGTCTACTTCTACCATGGTTTTCAAACACACTCACTAGCTGAGATACTAACACTGACAATGTATTTGAGGATAAGGCAACTCGACAAGAACATGACTGAACACCACTCATTCCAATAAATGGACATGTGTGCAGATGTACCTGTGTCTTCCCTGAAGAATCACTCCAAACTAAAAATCGACGCAAATCCTGAGGCATAGCATTATATAATGTGGGTGTATTAGGCAAATTTGAGAAAAATTTTTGCAATTTATCTGTCAATTTTTTCAACTTTTTCTGGGAAACTGAATTCTGCAACTGCCCATCCAGTGACTTTAACCTTTCATCAATAGCAAACAGGTCAATAGTATCTGAAACCTAAAAACAAACAATATTATGAAAATGAAAGTCTGTATGCTTTTACAACCCATTTCAATCCTTTATCACCACATTTATATCCTTCTTTAGTTGGATATTTTATCACATTTAAATCTCCTTTCTTACCCAGTACAAAAGAACCTATACAAAAAGACCTTAAGAATGGCTCCCAAACAGGCACTGTAGGAAAAACTGGTGCTACTAATGTACATCTGTCAACTTTCTGTTCCCTCAGAAACTTAAGAAGGGGAAATATCAGAACAAATGGTGGAAATACATAATAATTTTCCTCTTTTGAAAGATTTTGAGCAAAGACGTTTACACCTGAAGAGTATGGTGAAGGTCCCCTTGTGAAGTGTTTTAGTAGGTCACCTGATGACGTTGTCATAGCATTAGAGTCGGATGCCATTAGATCAACTGTGTGTGGACCATAAGCCAATTCGACCTTTAACCATGACTTTGAAGAAAGCATAGACTCTGACATGTCAATGCTACGTGATGGAGAATCCGCCTCATTGTATGCTGAAGGAACATATTGCAAACAAAGTTGGACATTGTGTTCAAAAACAAACTGAAACAACTGTTTCATAATGGTATTAAGGGCAAAATCTCTCCCTCCCTGATTTTCCCATGCATACAATACAGCTTTATTGTCTGTCATAACATCTAACCTACAGTCCCTTATCACAGATCTCAAGGACTGAACTGCTTTTAACAACGCTTCTGCCTCTTTTAAATGAATTGGTCTTGAATCTCCCTCTAACCAATAATCCCCGAACTTCTCTCCCTTCATAGAACCTGATAAAATGGCCACACCATATTTAAACAAACTTGCATCAGTTGCTAATAAAAGTTGATGGTGATATTCTTGTCGCCATTTCACACAACCCTCCCAATTATCTAGAAAACGCCAATGTTCAATTTCCTGGCGAAGTGCACCCTCAACTAGCACATTTTTACTATTTTTAAAACAACATGAAATAGCTAAATTTACATCTCTTATATACAATTTTGCCGATGGTACAACAAGATTCATTGATATACATTTACCAGAAAATCTCTGTAATGTTGTAATGTCTACTTCTTTACAAGACAAAATAAATTCCCTTAATAAAATGAACTTTTCCTTCTTGTCTACTGGCAAAATAAATGCTTCTTGTACAGAGTCAACCAAAAAACCTAAAAACTTTACACAGGTGGATGGTAAAAACTGACATTTTTGCAATGACAATGTGTAACCTAGTTTTGTCAATACATGTAACATTACATACAACATTTCATTTGGTTTACAAATTACATAACATTGGGAAAATTGTCCCCAGTCATTCAGTAATCTATCTATGACTACTTCATCATAATTTTTTACACATGTAGTTTGACCACATACTGCAAAACGATCATCGATATACTGGAGAGTGGACATCCCGATATGCCGCAAATATGTAGTTACTTGCATGCCTATTGTCTGGTATATAAAAGGTGACATTTTACAACCAAATGGTAAAGTAGTATATGAAAACACCCAACCACAAAACTGTATTCCAAAATATTTTTGTGATCCCTCGCTCAATTTTACATGATCATACCCTGATTTTTCATCAATACATATCATCTGGGATCCTTGAGCAACTAAACGATGAACGTCTTTCAAAGTTTCTAACTGAAAAGGTGCATCTTCTATCCAGAGATTCAAAAATCTTTCATCATGACATAGCCGTGGTTTTGAAGGCTCAATAGTTATTGGCATAATTAAATGGGGCAATTCGCATTCTCCCAATTTTCCCCATAATTTTAACGATCCATTCTTCAATCTTTCAATTAAATCTTTTTTAATGAATTCCATGAAAGGTTTACATGATGATGAATTTTGAAAACATTTTTTAGGTGGCGCAGGTGAATCATATGAGCATCCCTTGAAATTTCCCTTAAAATGCTTAAAATACTTTGAAATATCAACTCCATTTTGAATCCAATCATGAACTTCACCTTTGTATTCAGTATCTAAATTTTTTAACATTTTCTCCCACTCCATATGACTTTCATGGAGCTGGCCCGAAATAAAATAATTTGGATCGCGTAGTGACATTTTCAGGATCTTTTCAGACAGCTGGTCAGAATCCAAATGAGCTGTGAGGTGGGGCATTTCCTCTCCCACAGTCACCCATGCAGGTGATTTCCTTACAGACGGCAAATAAGTTGAAGGATCAAAATCCTTTATTTCTTCCCATTTAGGTATCTGTAAAAATGTACCCTCCTTTGATACCTGTAATAAAATTTGATATGCTACAATATACATTGCAGTCTTATACATCACTAAAAGTATATTTCTTGTCAATTATATACCACTAAGTCACCTACATGAGAAGACCATGGAAAAAGGGAAACCCCCACATTCTCACAGCCCACGTGAACACTGTCCACTAGAGAATTAGTATCTCTGGGCCAAGAAAATATGGTGGTTAACAGGCAAACTACATGTACAAAATAAAAAACAACAATACAGTAAGCTTATATACTCCCTATCTGCTTGGAGCGTTTAAAATTGATTTGATCAATATAATCACAGTTATCAATAAAATGAGATTTCCAGTGAAAACCAAGGTAAACCAAAGATTTTTTTTTTTTTTTTACATGTAGCAGAATTTTTAATATTCCAAGCAAACAGGGAAAACAACCACCTAAATTTTCTCACTAAACAATATCAAAATATAATAAACTATATTTTCTTTTATAAGGTACATTGTATTTGTTATATAAATGTACCAATGTATATGTCACCATAAATGTATTCTAGAGTCTCCCAGACAAAAAAGGTAAGACTAATTTTCATATAAAATTTTATGACATTCATGGGCAGCTTGTATATTTATTTATTTTGCTTGGCTGCCTTCAGTTTTGCACAGTCCTTAATGAGATGACCCATGCCATCACAAAACAAACAGGGTCCCATTGGCCTTGGACCTGTTGAGGTTGATTGAGCCTGACGTCCCCTATTATAATAATATCGTGGTCTCTGATTCATTCCAAAATTAAAAGGCATAAAATGATTTGGAAACATCATCATTGGGTTGTAACCCTGCATCATAGGGGTTGGCATTTGTGGATATAAGTTAGCCAATGGGGATGTCATATTTGTCTTTGAATTATCTGTTTGTTTTTCTGTGCCCTCACTTTTATTCTCCATTTCTTTCAGGCATTTTGACAAAGCCTTCGTTACAAGATCTGACGCCTTCCCTCCAATCACATTTAATGTTAAAGTGACAATGTTTATCTTCCCTTGGTTCCGGGAAGCTTGCCTTAGCAATTCTTCATATGTTTCAGCATCCTCGTGATTGCAAGATTTTGCTCTTCTGGATAGCTCATCGAGAGCCAACAAGATGAGGGCTTCACTTGGGTGGTTTTGTGTACACAAAAACCTCACCTTGTCCTTCAAAGTTTGGACATCTTCTTCATTTGTAGCCTTAACAGCAGGTGTGTCCCTCTTGGATACTTTTTTCTTAGGGGGCTCATCGTCATCATCTTCCTCATCATTCCTTACTGATGGCAACTACAAAATTAAAATTTCCAAGTTACATGCAATGTAAACTTCAAAATTATTATACATGAATTTACACTTAATTTTTGTTTTTTTTTGTTTGTTTTTTTTTTTCTCAAAAAATTACCCCTGTGTTTTTTCCTATGGTCCTACTAGACCTTATGACTTCCTACAAAATTCTATTTTCAACTATAATATCAATTATTTAGCATTTACCCGTTCATACATAATATGTAAATAATAAACGACTGTACCTGTACCAATATGCAGGTAAAAATTTCACATGACACCGTCAACACTCGTAACAATTAAAAAATTTTACCTCATTATGGATGCTTTTTTTTAAATAATATCCTTATAAACACCAATTATAGACATCCATTGCTATATCCTAGAAGATGAATCAGACCGCATGCAACATTATGCAAAATAACCATTGAATAATATATCTAGGCAAACCATCCCATCTCTCACGTTTATTTTGATGTGTATATACAAATTTTGCCTGGATAAAACGGAACTGCGGTTATTTCTCAATAATAACCTCCTCCTAATGGGAGCACCGCATGCTTAAGTGACATGTTCGATAATTTCAGATATACCTAAATATTCCTTGTATAAAATATGACCTGACATGCTTTCACATTACACGCACAAAATAATTTTACTCACTGCTTGAAGTTCTTGTCCTTCTGGTTGTCCCTTTTCGTTTGCATAAAGGATCGTGAAATGTAACAAAAGGCGTAAGTTGCCTTCATCAACATCTCTCCCCGACATCTCTAATACCTCTTTCTCATTTTCTCCCGTTATGTCCCTAAATTGGCGACATAAGTCCTCTTGTGACAGTTCTTCTGTTGGCATATTACTCTTTATCCTTGCATAAGAGCCGGACACCCTTTCTCCTCTAAAATTTTTTAATTTCTTTAATAGCGGCATCAAGTTCTTGCCGACTAAGGAATGTCTTCTCTTTAATGTTGTAACACCTGGCATCTGTAAACAAATTCACAATAATCCAATCAACATCAAGAGAATATGCGAAAACGAAAACATGGATGACACAAAAGTTTTGTCGACTCCGCCTCCAAGCAACATATTAACAAATTTTATGCACACTTGATCTTGTATTATACACACGCTACAAAGAAGAAGGACTATAAATAGACTGAACACCACGCCCCCATGCGAAACCGCGCGCGTTCCACTCAAAGAGCACCTTTTGTAATACAAAGAACAATAAAATACGAATTCAAACAATAACAGAAACAATATTATTTCTGGTGTAAATAAATAATAAAACATACAACAACAAATAACATCCATTCTTCAGTATCAATACCCAGACACCTTTGAATATCTACAAAATAAAACTAAGTAGGACCAGAATAAACCACGCCCCCACGCGAAGACCACGAGAACCGCCATGCTGCTAAACAAAGAACAAAGAAAATCAGTTTTTACGCAAACGCTCACTAATTAATAAAATACTAACAGAAATTTTATTATCATAATTATTATTATAATATATGTATATATATATATACATATCGATAAACTTAATTTCCCGCAAAAAGGTACTAAGAAATTGACCTCATTTCATACACAACCATTTCATACACCGATCACACGGGCGTCGCCATTATCATACAGGAGAACAAAGAAAAATTGTAAACCAAATAAAACAAATCTCTTTCAATAGAGATATTCATAAACGAGAGCATACTTATAAAGTCATTAAATATACTCAATACCAGATAAATATATTACACTATTATAGACCAATATTAAGTGTTTGTGTAAAGTAAGACAAAACCACACCCCACACGGATACCTCAAGATCGAGCCGCCATTTTGGTTTCTTTGAACAAAAGAACAAAGAAATCTATCTTATCCACACAAGCTTTACAATTAATAAAATCAATAGTAACTTTCAGATTATCATTTGTTAATACTATTACCAAAATAACGAAATATATATATATTATTGATTTCTCACTCGGACAAAAATCGACATCCTGCGATCCCACGTGTGGCCTCATTGAACAAAGAGAACAAAGAAACGATGAAGAGATTCAAATGTAACCCACGAAATTTCATTCTTACCAGGATGCAAACTAACGGAAACATATACTACAGTACTGGTTAATTTATCTATCTATCTTCCAACCATGAATACAACTTCTCTTTGTTTAGAGAGTCCCAGGACGCACGGCCATCCGCCCGACTAAGTACCAAACTCATATAAATCATACCTCCCGATAAATAAATGAATTTCCAATCCGGGACGACAAGACTAACAGCATAATAGCACCAGTACCAATCTATACAACAGCTATAAACCATTTCCTTCTTGATGGCTACCACGCCATATTAATTAACCAAATATCGACCTACAGCCGATTTCTAAATTCTCAACCAAGAGAACCAAATCTTTAAAATAAAAGGCCACCATGGCCACATTCCAAAAGCCACCACGGCTTAAATGAACCACCACGGTTCAAATAAATAAAATAAAATATATTTACCTTCAAGGTTTTAAGGGCTCCAAAAATTACGTCCAGCTTCCACTTGATCAACTTGAGAATGAGGCTGCATGTGTATCATGTATCACGTGATATCACTTAGGATAATCCAGTGACATGTTTTCCCAAGACCAGCTCGATTACAACAGACTTTGCAGTTATATGTGTACCGAATTCCCACAATTTTATTATGCAGTCAATTCCCTTGACTATCGAATTAATCATCACATACATTTGATATTTTCTCTAAAATGTAGATCTTTATATACCTGAATCAAGTTATATTTCAGCCATTTGATCGTTTGTCATATGGCCAAGAACAACTTTACGATATTATGTGGGAATTTAACAAACAACAACATGATAACAAAAATGTGGGAGGAGTTCACTTCATGAGCGAATTATCTCCAATTCGACATCAAACCCAAACATAAATGCCCTGTTGCACTATTAGATAACAACAAATAACAGGTATAACAATCCAATCAAAACACTAAAGACAAATAAAATAAGAAGACTATCATGCCACAATCTAAAACAAATTAACATTATGTTTTATGACCTTTTTAGGTCACTAATTGGTCACTCAAGTCACAAATAAAAAGTCCATTTAGTGATGACCAATCGAAAAGAAATACAACCCATATATGAAGAAGTTCATGACACATGCCATTGACCTTAGAGATGATATATGACCCTTCTGAAGTTGAATTCAGTATCCAAGCCCATGAATGATAAAATAGGTCTTAATGCAATATCTACAGATTATCTGAAGCAATAAAATAAGCAAAGATTGGTTGTAGAAAAATGTAGGATACGGTCACATAAAAACAAAATATGTAAGGTGGACAGAGACACCGAAAGAGGACTCAAATATCTATTCAAAACTGCGAACATAATTCTAAATTTACTAACGGTTTGTATGAGATTTTCGACGTGTTAACTCGACCAACTTGCATACAAACTGAATAAAGTTTGAAAGATTTTATGTAAAGTTTGTGAGAGAAAGGGCGAGTTTACACATCCATAATTTCATAAAAAAAAATATTATTAATAGTTGTAATTCCATTGCTATAACAGAAAGTTAAAAAATGAAATTCATTTTTGCACATCGAAACGGGAACGAATTGAAATTTGAATGCAGCCATCTTGTTTCAAGTACTGTTTTCCTTGGGGCAGTCAAAATGAAAATAAAATAAGTAACAGAGCATTCAAGTACAAAATAAAATCACCCTTATGTTTTATATGATTCAGTCTTAAACTAGCATGTTTTTATGATTTAACCTAAATCGATTGATTGACTGATTGTTGTTTAACGTCCAGCGAGCAATATTTCAGCTATATTCAGGACGAGAACAAATTAAT
>JAOXYI010211132.1:0-11045 GCA_028566495.1 Lithophaga antillarum
GACCACGGATCGATCGTTGTGGAAGTAGAAAAAAGTTTCGTTTTTTAGTCATAGTTTCATTATACGAGTTATCTTGCACACTCATCGTTTATTCAATAAACCAAAACTCGGTTCGTTGCCAATGGTTGTGGGTTCGTGAACAAACTCATCAACAAGCTATCAGTAGAAATGCATTTGCCAGGTCATAGCTTCATTGAACCTGGGACCAAACCAAACAAGAGGTTGAATGCCAATAGAAAGCCAAAGAGTTGGTCGAAACCCATTAGTCTATTCTATCGAACCACCTATCGACACGACCTTTGCTATGCCACACAAAGAAACATCCACTCGCAACTCAGTCTGCGATCAAATATTTTGAGAGAGTTGGAGCAAATACAAAATCCAACCACAATAACAAGGTTAGATTGCAACATCGTCAAACCACTCATCGGTACTAAAGTGTGATTTGGTTTGGAAGTAATAAAAAAAAGTTTAGACGGATCAACTAGCCGAAGAGTTTCAAAAACCATTTCGAAGTCGAAGGAAGTTTGTAAAACGACGAGTGATCGTTGATACTTGGACAGCCGACCTTGTCAACATAAGTGTTTTTTCCAGAGATAACAAGAATATTAAATTATTACTGATGATCAGCGAATGTATTTTCTAAGTACGGTTGGATTGTATCTTTGATGAATAAAAAGGAGCAACAGTCAGAGATGCGTTTCAATCTGTGTTCAAATCGCCCATTCCCAAAAAGTTGTGGACGGACAAAGAAACCGAGTTCTACTACAAGGACATCAAACAGTTATTCAGGAAGCACGACATGGACCTCTCTTTCACCGAAAACGAAAAAAGTCCAGTTTGGTTGAGAGGTGGAAGTGTACTATGAAAGAGAAGATGTTCAAGTACTCCACTGAAAAGACTACATTGTTCATGAATTTGAAGAAGTCCTTCCAAACTCCGACGTAGCAGCAGCCCTCAGTTTGGAATTTTTTTCGATATATTATTTCAACAAAGCCCCTTGCCTGAACTTTATCGCACAAGGAATCTTCTCGTTCTTCAACCCTCTTGCTAAGTACTGTTTCAGATTAATGTAATTAACCATGTATTTCTACTTGTTGCGAAGATTGGACACCAATTTCTTCACAGCGTTCACTTCTAGTATGTCGGAAGATATTAGATAGCCGTTATGCTTATTGTGTAAATCCTCTGGATACTCCAAGTCTACGTCGAGGATGTATCCATTGTCGTCGTCTTTGTTCATCGATTTCGACCCACTGGAATTCTCCGGTCGGTATTGGTTTGGACTTTTTAAAACCGTACAAATTGTTGGCATCCCAATACATTAGATAGTTGGTAAGTTTGGATGAATCGTATCCTTCGACGTAGGAGTTGGTGGTTTTCGCATACCTTTGAGATGCCATGTTGATTCCATCGCGGATCCCCTTCTCAATCATGAGTAACATTTTTGGATCGGTGAGAAGTTCCAAAACTCACACGCGTTACTTTAAAGCCGCATCATAAGCCAGACCGGGTGATGTATAGTACCACGCCGGATCGAGAATGTTGTGCTTCATGCAGGCGTCTCTAAAGTTTTCAAAGCCGTTACACACCTGATAGACGTCAATCCTTAAGTAGGTGTCTTGGTAATCACCCATGGTCTTCATATCGAACGCTTTCCTTCCATACTTCGTTGGCATGCTCGTAATACCGATCGCTGATATTCGTGATGTTCAGTTTGGAATAGAAGTATTTCTTGGCGGAGAGCTTCATTTCTTCCAGTTTTTCGGATCCGTCGACATAATCGTACGGATATACCCCCTTTCTCCACATCAGATCGCTGTTGTCACCAAAGTACTTTTCCACGGTCAGGAATTTGTCCTTGTCGAGATTCTTGACCAGTGCGTCGAGGGAGCTGGACATGAACCTACACGAGTCTAAGAATCTCATTTCGAGACCTCCTACCTTTTTGAACAAGTTAATGTATTTTTTCTCACTGTTTGGGATCACGTCAGTTGGACCTTCTGTAACTCAAGCTCTTGATGAAGAGATGTGAATCATCCACTCAAGTTGTGTAAAAAGATCTATACGAACGTTGCCATTTGATACTTAAGATTACACTTGCTATGTGCCACTCCTCTGTACTTTGTGGTCAGGTGGTCGTGATCTCTGACGTTATCACCTTTCAGAGCTTTTCCACAGACGTGACACTCTGTACTCTCCTTGAATTGCTTCTCACCTTCGTTGATGATCATAGCTATCTGCTTCGCGCAGATCTTAGCGTTGTTGATCATTTCTGCTTTCATCCTCTGTACGAATTCTTTTCCCGTATTTTCACTGCGATACAACACCGGGTCTTTGATCCTTGTAATGACTAGAGGAGTATTTGATGTAGTTAAAAAAGCCCGATGCTTTGTGCGTCTGGTAGGCTATGGTGTACGGTTTGATTGGATCACCTCAACACGTATGAACGTGTGTGGTGAAAGACTCGAAATCTGCGTACACGGCGAACGGAACTTTCATCGTTCTTCCGAAGTGTTCGAAGCATTGACAGGCTCCAGGTTCTGGAAAATCGAGTTTTTACTGCGTCGTGATTACTGCAATATTCCTTGTGCTGTGTGAGTAACTTCGCGCTTCCGAAATGATGATTCAATCATCTGCGAAAAAGGTAGTCTGCTCGTTATGATCTGATATCTATGCCGATAAAAGGCGGGATAAAGATTTGATCCAGCAGTAGTGTTTCTTTCCGTTCTTTTCGATGAGTAAAAGGTCTATGTCCTTTTCTCTTTTCTCTGTAAAGGATGAGATGCAAAGGGATGTATTTCTTTTCCTCTCCGTACAAATTAATAGACAAATTCGGATTAAGCTTCTCAAAGCGGTCGATGGACTTAAGGGCTAGCGGAAATTCGATCCCATCAAAGTTCAGTTCGTCCTTTCATTGTTCATATTGTTTTACATAGTTTTCATCGACCTCATTGCGGTGAAGTGCCGATAGTACTACCCATTTGAAATATTCCGTGTCATTGTTTTTCACATTGATAAAGGTCTTCTTCGTCTTCAACCATTTCGGAAGGTTGACGTACTACGATCCCGATATTGGTCTGTATTTTTTAACGGAAAATGCCATCACCACGATTTCTTTCAAGAACCACCCACTTCCTTCTTTCTGAAATTGTGCCATGCTCTATCAAATCTTTCCTTCTATTTCGTTCAATGTTTGGCCCATGTTCAACGATTGCGTAAAGATTCTATTTCCTGAATGGAAATGAGTTACAGTCTCATCTACAGCCTCGCCCGTTGCAGGGTTTATCTTTCCGAAGACGCATTGTAAACATTCGCACCTTTCGACTTCGCTTTTTCTATGATGTCCTTCCTACTCGGTCTGGTCGGTTCTTGAAACGGATTAATGTCAATCTGCATGGTGGGGTCGATCTTCCATGTGGCAAATACTTCATCCAGAGCCTCTTTCTATTCGGTCACGCGAATTTTCTCTCCTTCACGTTCTTTCTAATCTTCTGTCTCACCTTCTCCGCGAGCTCAACGTTTTGACACAGAGAAGGTGAGAGAGAATATTAGAAGGAACGTGGAGGAAGCGAGAGAGAAAATTCGGGTTCCTTTTCCCATCTCTCGAACACGATGTCGGTCTTTCTTTCTATGAACTCGACTAACTCCTCCTTCTTCATTTCTGGAACATCCTTTGAGATTTTTCTCATTGGCAGTCTTCCTCAAATCCTTTACATTCTCGGGGATCACAAATGTAGGTACCATTTATTAGATGGTTTCATTCCTTTATTTTATGATGTTGAAAAATCAATTATCTTATTCATCTTCTTACTAGTAGAATTTATCTCTTTATTATGAGGTAGATCGTCTCAGTAATGATCTTTAGCAAACACAACTCTTTTAAGCTCATCATAATTCTTGCTCTATCAAACCCCATTTTTTAAATTGTTCTTGGATTTACACACTAGGATCAAGGTTGCAAATTGTGACGTCATAATAAAAACAGCAGTTCGATAATAAATAACTCTTGTCATCTTCTTACTATTGAAACTCATTTTTGGATTTTACACACCAGGAGTGTAGTGTGTAAACGGGCATGGATTAGAGTTAGCCGGGTGGTGTACCGTTAGGGTTAGCGTTAAATAGGTGGTGTAGGAGTTAGGCGTTAGGCTTAGCTAGCTGGTTTAGGAGTTATGGTTAGGGTTAGGAGTGGTTTAGAACTCTCGTTTTCTATCTACTTACAGATGATTTAAACATTATCATGGAGATCTACCTATCAACCGAAAAGTATCGTCGGAGTATGATAATTATTTGTTAGAGATTGTAAATTAGTAGCAGAAACATTGCCGGTTTCAGCCATTTTTCAAATTTGCAGAGTTTTGCCATGGCCAGTATATTTCCTGAATTTTTTTTTAGAATTGCACGATCAGTTAGTTTAGTTGCAGAAACAGTGCCGGTTATGGCCATTTTGTAAATTTGCAGAATTTTACCATGGCCAGTATATTTCCTGAAAAAAATTTAGAATTGCACGATCAGTTAGTTTTGTGCCAGTGTGCAGAATACAGATTGATGCAGCTGTGTCCGACGGGCGTATATTTTTGCAGAAGTCTAGAAGCTAAGGTTATGAATTTATCCTTTGTATATATATTTATATATATATATATATCAATTTAATAATCTTCATACGATAAAAGGGTTATCTGAGAAGAGAAGAAATCAGTTGTGACAACGATCGGAATAATCAATTTATTTATTGACTTAAATAAGTAATAGTAAGAAGCAAAAATTATGGGATTTAATGACGTTTTCAGAACTTCATCAGCTATATTTCGGCAACCGTTTGTATTAGAGAAGGCAGAAGCTAAATCATCAATCTCTAAGGATAATGAAATTGCACATATAAAATATTATGACTTAACTCGCACAGCGACATCTAACCAAGCCTTAAAACATTTCGACACGTTTAAATACAAATCAGGACGTACAAATAATTGGCTTTCTATAAAATCTTTGATGAGGAATCATTATAAAATTATCTCTGAAGATTAAATTTACGTTATATGATAATTTCTCATATGAAGACAAAGCATAAAAGACCAACGGTTGTTGAATCAAATCAGAACAACAACAAAGAGAACATACATTTGTTCTTGTACATTATTTGCGTATTAGGTTCAGAGGTTCTTGACAATAAGATTTAAAGACGTTTAAAGATGATAGTCATCAAAATTCTAATTAATATCAAAAACACTGATATAGATATTGAACATACTATTCATGTAAAAATTCAGTTCAATTTTATGGTTCCTGATAATCCTTGGGTGTATTCACGGTATAAAAACAATATTTTAGACTTTACGCACGGTGTTCCGTCTAGTAAAAGAAACTTAAAGTAACTGCAGATTTCATGCATCTCACCATTTTTGCAATATTTTACTGAAGAGCAGACTCTGTGAACACATTTCAAGTAAGGTCAATATTCCCCCAAAAATCATGAAAATATTTTAATATGGAAATCCTCATTTCTGGCAAACAGATATCCAGTACCATATCTTGCTATAAGTATATTCAAAACATCATGTACAGAATTGGGCAGATTTGACAGAACTGCCTTGGACCGCTTTTCTGTCGTGAGAACGAATAGAATACGCTTTTGTCAAAGTCCTTAACGAATAGCTTTATACCCAATCGATAGACAAAAAATATAAAAAAAAACATATTGTAGAATAAAATGAACGAAACAATGTAGCGGGTACGACGCAGATAGGACACCTAAGTCTTTTTCTCAATCTACTGACGTTAGACAAAGTTCTTACTATCAAAGTAACTTTATTTGTGGCCTGTTAACATTTGAGGAAGGTAGAAAAGGTATCAACTAGATATATGATTGCTAATATCAGCTCTGACACACTACACTTTAAGTGTTTTTTGCCCACTTACCCAGTCAGGGCGTGGACAAGGGCATGGGTTGGACAAATAATGTCCACAAATACTTTAATGACCATTCACGCTTAGTTGTATGATGTCCATATTACCCTGTAGTGCGAGCAGAAGTTGTCCAAAACCGGCTATTCTGATGCTTTTGAAGTAGTGAATACTTACTGATACAATTAGAAGTGGGAATTAGGGTGGTCATTACAGCTGGGGCCAATGAATTAAGAACACCATGTTTTCACACGTTTGCATTAATAGCTACAAAGTTAAACGTAATACAGGGTGGATTTTTTTATTTTATGCGAGCTAGGGCCATTAGATGTCTATTTTTTTGGTTTTGATCATATGATCATTTGCTGTATATTTGTTACGCGCTGTTTTGACACTGGGAATGGTGCCAAGCAAAACGGCGACACCTTTTCAGCAACAGTAAAAATCAATAAAAACGGCACTGGTGTCATTTCACAAGTAAACATGAAAGTAGTAAGTTCGGTAAGGGTTTTTTAAAAATGGGCTTTATTTTGAGCAAAAACGTATTTTGCACATATCCACAATAACAGACCGTAAATGTTTAGGGCATTACGAATTGAAAATAAATGATAATTTTGGGCACGTGACTTTAACATGACGTCATTATACTGCGCTACTGTTTGTTTTTATCCTAATTTTGGTGATTTTTACCTAAATGTTCTTTTAGAAAACATTGGTCATATTCTTCGACCAAAATAATTTTTGCCTAAAATGTCTATCTAATTAAAATGCATCTTTTTATCCCAAAATAATTTTGATCAAAAAGTATGGCCAATAGTGTTTGGAACAAAATACAGCAAAATAATAGAGGAAAATCGTTCATTTTTAAATCGATAAAATTGAAATTTGACCTTGCTCTTAAAGGTCATTTTCCCAGTGCAAATGAAATACACACCCATAATTATTTTTGTTTATTATAAATGAACACTTTAAGATGTCGAAAACACCAGTTATATTGTAATATCAAATACTTCATATTTCAGGGTACCCTTCGTGGACCTACTCCTTACAATATATCTGTTGGCACTTGGTTTTGTTAGATTAACCCATACTTTTATCAACAAAAATGTCATAATGTTTTGAAATATATCAAATGTTTATGAAGAAAAATTGTTAATTTACACTTGTATAAACAAAAATATGAATATTTCATTCAAAAATGTCGATAAGATTTAAGCATATTAAGTAGATTATATTAAAATGAAAGAAATAATATTTTGTGAAGATAATAATAATTTTGTGATTGAATTTTATGTAATAAGTATTTCATGTTTGAGTATTTATGAGAGAAGAAAGTATATTACACTTTGTTAATTTCTTGCACAAATTCAGCCAATTGCACATTAAGATGCATCTTATGGAACTATTAATTCTCAACTAAATACTTGAAGATAACAGTAGTAGTGGAAGTATTAAAGCATTTGTGGTTTCTTCATTCAGTATTTGAAATAAATGATTTATTACATTTTAAGTCTAATCCGAGAAAACTTTTACAATGGCCCAAACTATATAAAATTTAAATAATATTGAAATTATATTTAAAATCAAAATATCATATATTCGTAAAATTTTTAATTTAATTAAACCTTCCATCAAAACAACAGAAAGTGAATAAAATATTAACCCCCCAATACAATCCTTTTGTTTAAATTTCAATTAAAATATTGATGCACTTGTTTCCAATAGTGTAATTTTCTTTATGAAATATTATTCTTTTCAAACTGGGACTATAATAACGCAGCCCTTGTTTCATCTTTCAGTTGTTTAATAACTGAAACCAAATATGTATTAACATACCTGGCTGAAGACTATGTGAGCTCTTGTTTTCACTTGGTGTCCATCGGTCGACCGTCATCGTTAACTTTTCATCTTTTAATCTTCTTGTGAGGACCGTTTAGCCAATTGTAAGCAGCTTTGGAGGAGTCTTCATTCAGAATTGTACTTGATAGCCCACCTTCCATCTAAGATGAGTGTAGTCATAAATTGGCAGTACTTCAAACATTTCGTCTTCAGAACAAATTGGCCAAATGGAACTAATATTGTTCATATAGTCTTTGAGGGGTACTCTTTCAATTTGTATCCGATATGTTGATGGACAAAATGCCTTTTTATAAGTATTACTATACTTAATGAAGTTTAACTATCATAACAATAATTACCAAAACAATAAAAATTGACATGTACATAAATGTTTCCATTTTAGATAATATCACAAATTGTTCTTTCTGATTTAAAAAATATCACGACTTATAGTTGGTCAAATAACCATGCAATTTATTCCTGGACATTGAAAGAAAGGAACTATCAATTTCAGGCACTGAAAGTAACAATAGACCACGGTCCAATGCCCTTAAATTTGATTTGGGCTCCCGAAATTTAGCGCTAAATAAACCAGCTGGCTAGTATATTTTGACTGAAAAGAACCATCTGGTGTTGAACGAACTGCTAAATTCATTCTGTAGAAAGAAGTTAGAAATATACAAGCCCAGCTTGGCTACTGCTTGGGAAATTTTAGAATTCACTTCCAGAAATTCTTTGATTAATGAAAAAAGTGATGAATTTAGATTTTCAGTAACTGTTATCAACTCCTCATTTATGGGTAATAATATTCCTGTGACCCCTGCAAGAGGATTTCATGTTTAGCGGTCAATGCAATATTCTAGAGCCTGTGTCTTGTTATCTTGATTTCCAGATCAAAGGGTAAATCTTGTGAAGTAATCACTGGAACAAGGTTATCGAACCTGTCAACTGGAATCATCGTTTAGTACATTTCATTGGTTGACATCATGAGCTGGTTGATCATTGTGATCAGCTGTTGTAGAAGTATTCCTAAAACACAAAAGTGATAGGCATGTTATGACAAAAAACAGGAAGTTTAACCTATCTGTGCATTCCAACTTTTGTATAGAAGTATGTGTTGTCCTATTATTGGTTCTTCAGGTTTCATTCTTTTTACCGGTATTGTCTTGTTATGTCTGAACTTGGTATTTACTATTGTGATAAAGATTAAAAAAAAACAAAAAAAAAAAAAACTTTAGCCTACTGATTTTGTAATGTTGACAGCTACCATATACTACGCTACAACATAAACTTATTAAAGACAAATTTAATAGTCCTGTTGATGTTTGCACGTGGTGAATAATTACAAATTACTGCAATAATTACAAGCCTTTACTTACCGATGAAAAGTTTTGATTGATTGATTCAATGGGAAAAATGTTGTACAGAACCATCCATTGATCATTTCTGTAAAATCACAGTGGTTACAGACAAGAAGATATTTTAAATTTAGCCAAAATACTACGTAGAAACCATTTCTTCAGTGGCTGTAATACAGAATGTCCAACTAACACAGGATCAGGAAATTTTGCAAAAAGGAGCACATCCATATATCATTTATTTCATTGATTGAATGGGGTTTTCGCCACTTTCAGCAATTTGTCAGCTATATCGTGGCGTCCAGTTTTTACTGGGAGGAAGCCACCGAGGCCTCTGATAATAACTATGAAAAATATTGTAAATGCACTTTTAAAGACATGATTTAGACTATTTTTTCTCATCCTTAATTTATATTGATCTTTTGACCGTTTTTGGACTTCGTATGCGTACCATGTATGCCACCTATTTCTGATTCTTTTTGTTTGTATGAACTACAATTTATGGTCAAACGTATTCAATTATAATACAAAATCAGTCTGGAAAACAAATCCCGATTTCTTTAAACATGTTAGTTATAGAAAATGCGTATTACCCATTTTACTGATTTCTAATATTCTAATCCTTTGTATCACTATATTTGCCTTTTAATATACTATCAAAATATATCAAAGTTTTTTTACCGGGGTCTAATAGTTTCGGTAATTTGCGTTCAAAGTTGAAATTTTGCATCAGTCAAAGGTCACAAAGTGAGGCTTTCGGTCAAAGTTTACCCATTTTTAGTAAAATTTTTAATATTTTCTTTCAATGATTATTTAGACCTTTTTATTATCTTTCAAAATCCGTTTAAATTTTGAAGATATGTTGACTGGTTCCGGAGATATACATAAAATATATCATTTTTACACTTCCGTTTTTTTCGCACTCCCGCAGTTTAGGGAGTCCCGTGAATTGATATTGATAAGGCCGTCTAAAAATCAAATTTCTGTTCTCGTCGTAACTGCTTCAGAACTTTAAATCACAAAATTTCATATACATTATCAGAAGAAACTATAATAAATTCTGTATTTAGTAGTGAAAATTTAATCAAACTCGGACAAATACATTCAGGATATTCCTTTAAAAAAATCACATTCTGGGTTCCTATCACATATTTTGTGTTTTTATTTATTGCCTGTCTGTGTTAGGGGCTAAACTAAGTCATATTCTGGGAATAGGTAGCATATTTTGTGTTTTTATATATGACCGCTCACATATAAAAGGACAAAATATGAGACCGTTTCCCAGATTGTGACTAACTTCAAGCCTAACCATAGACCGGTCACATATAAAAGGACAAAATATGTGACCGTTACCCAGAATGTGACTTATTTTAGCCCTGATCATAGACAGGTGTGTGGTCAGGCTTGAAGTAAGTCACATTCTGGGTAAGGGTCACATATTTTGTCATTTTATATGTGACCGGTCTGTGGTCAAGCTTGAAGTAAGTCATATTCTGGGTAACGGTCACATATTTTGGCCTTTTATATGTGACCGTTCTGTGGTCAGGCTTGAAGTAAGTCAGATTCTGGGTAACGGTCACATATTTTGTCCTTTTATATGTGACCGGTCTGTAGTCAGGCTTGAAATAAATCACATTCTGGGTAACGGTCACATATTTTGTCCTTTTATATGTTACCGTTGTGTGGTCAAGGCTGAAATAAGTCGCATTCTGGGTAACGGTCACATATTTTGTCCTTTTATATGTGACCAGTTTGTGGTCAGGCTTGAAATAAGTCACATTCTGGCTAACCGTCAGATATTTTGTCCTTTTATATGTGACCGGTTTGTAGTCAGGCTTGAAGTAAGTCTCATTCTGGGTAACGATCACATATTTTGTCCTTTTATATGTGACCGGTCTGTGGTCAGGGCTGAAATAAGTCACATTCTGGGTAACGGTCACA
>JAOXYI010211243.1:0-11045 GCA_028566495.1 Lithophaga antillarum
TTCAATAAACAAATGCAAAGCCAATTTGAAATTTCACTGATTAATGGCTTTATTCTTTTTGTAGGTACGTGTATATCGTATATCAACTGAGTAAAATAAAATAATACTGGCTTCCCTTTCTGATAATTTTCAACAAACATTTACATGATCTGATTAACAAATCTTTATAGGTGCGTGAACAATTGTCTTGTTTATTTCCATTTACATGTATTTTGTTAAGTGACCATCAACAAATGATCGAATTACACCACAGAAATAATTGTCAAAACAATTTTCATGTTCATATTAATTAAAGCATAAACTGTTAAATAATTTCATTTTCAACAGTTATCAAACACCCTTAAACAGTGATAAATCATTTAATTATCATCTGCAAATGACTGTCATAACAATCATCTTCCTTGCTTATGAATTAATTTAATTAACCTTTCACCTGTACTGATTTCACCTGTTACAGACATTTGGAAAATTTTGGCTTTAATCGATAATGGAATTCCAATATCTTCCATAGGTGGGGTACAGACTATTTCTGGAATAGCCGAATTTCGGCTTTAATTGATACTGACATGTTGTAAACAAACATTCTGGTTTTTATGAAACTGAAAATTTACTCATTAATTTTTTTCATGTTAGATTTTTTATTTTCTCGTGAGATTTCAATGTCACGCCGTTAAACCGTTTGATGCCCCAAATTTCCGTTAGATTTTGTCTCACGGTGTGAGATATCACATGTATGCTGATTGGAACTAACCAAGGATTGGACCTATAACAGTGAGCAGAAACCACGAAAAAATTAGCCATATCGTGTAATTGACCTGTTCCCACCGGTAACATATCATAAACGAAGTAACGATTTATAGTGAACTGGAAACCAGGAAAAAAAAAAAAAAAAAAGACGCGCGAAATTTCCGGAAACGATGCGGGACGCGGGCGTAAGATTTGCGGGGGCGGGAATTTTTTTTTCTTAGAAAAAAGTTACTTCTTTCAAAATCGGTGCGGTAAAATCCAAAGAACGAAAAATTAATTTGGTGTGGCCTAATCTTCACAAATCATAGATTCCTGTAACAACATTTGTCACCGTTATGGATGTGATAATTTCCATTTGTTTGGTATGGTCAAAAGAAGCATATACTTTTTGAAAAAATGTTTGATAAATGGCAGGCACAGTTTTTTCATGTCGAAGACTTGTGAAAAATATTACTACTGTTTTCTACATGGTACAGAATTTTGTGTTCATGATAATAGGTTATAAGTAGTGACTTTACAAAGTCAGATTATCTCATCCCTCTGTTATTTCTTTTATGTTTTGTTTTTGTCCTGTTGCTGTTTTTGATGGAAGTGATGGTGCAATCTGTTGTGATGTACTTAATTATTGGCCCTCATGTAATAATTATTGGCCCCCATGTCGTAATTATTGGTGCCCATGTCATAATTATTGGCCCCCATGTTATAATTATTGGCCCTCGTGTAATAATTATTGGCCCTCATGTCATAATTATTGGCCCTCATGTCATAATTATTGGCCCCCATGTCATAATTATTGGCCCCCATGTTATAATTATTGGCCCTGGTGTAATAATTATTGGCCCTCATGTCATAATTATTGGCCCTCATGTCATAATTACTGGCCCCCATGTCATAATTATTGTCCCTTCCTATTATCTTCTTTTTTAATATATATACAATACATATAGGATTTTATTACTTGAGACAAATGTTACCAAAGGTTTCTGCATGGCATGCAATTTTGTATCCATGCTTATTCAATATGAACAGGGTTTGACAACTTGTTTGGAGTTACTACAGTTACTACAAGGCATAGAATCACTTGTCCACACATATTACATTCCAACATGTGACAGATCCAAAAATAGCTGATATGACATGAGATAATGCTTCTCCTATGTAAAGCAAATTTCTACACAATTTTTTTCTGGCACAACTATAACAGAATAAACATTATATTTGTGCGACCTACCTTTTTCTGGTTCTTTACAGATTTGCTGGAAATTTGGCAGCTTAACTATCAGAATCTGTTGTAATACATCCTGAAAAGATAGAAAAAAAATCATAGCCATGAGAACTGAAAATTAGTGCTTTCACCTTACTCATAGCCATCAGAAAAGATGATTGGTGTTTTTGGGTCGAAGGTTCCCTTGAGATATACAGAATAACAGCAGTTATGAAGATAGAGACAGAAATCTTCATCAGTATGGCAGCAAACCTGACAGGGCGAACTGTGATACTGGCCATTATTTCCGGCAAGACCTTCAAAACTGACACTATTGTTTTAATCAGCAATGTCACAGTTGGTATGATGTTAACATCACCCATGACGATGTCCAATATTTTTCCATATCACAGCAATATGTAGATGTTGACAATATCAGTCAGTAAGATCAAAGGGAAAATGTATATAATGCCAATAAAAGAATATAATACATTGAAAAAAGACCACTGTAATGAGATATAGAAATGAGTTTTCAGGCTGATCATACCCACAAGATATTAATATAATGGTTTCCAAATTATTCATGCAATGAGATAAACAGATCAGTTTTTTCACACTGATCTTAGCCATAGCGTAAGTTTTCCACTGCCCAATTTCATAAGATCAAGAGATCACTGCTTTCAAAATAATCACACTCGTGACATAGTATTTCATACTGATCAAGCACAAAAAGATCTAGTGTTTTTTCAGTGCCGCTTACTCAAATGCACTCTCATGAAATAAAAAAGTCAGGAGATGATGGGTTAGTTATCTATGTAGATGGATGTTACAAACTGGCAAGATCACTCAGCCACATATGCCCCTTTGATAAATGTAATTTCTGGATATAGATACAGGATTAGCACTGGCCCAAAGACAAATACATTCTCAAATGAGCAAGATTACTTACATTTCATGGTGTAAATGGGTTCAAGAGAGATCCACATATATTTTGCAGTATGAACAAAATTACATTGTGAACAGTTTATGAAAGAATTACAGTGTGAACAGTTTATGCAAGAATTACATTGTGAACTGTTTATGCAAGAATTACATTGTGAACTGTTTATGAAAGAATTATGTGAACTTTTTATGAAAGAATTACAGTGTGAACTCTTTATGAAAGAATTACAGTGTGAACTGCTTATGAAAGAATTACATTGTGAATTGTTTATGAAAGAATTACATTGTGAACTGTTTATGAAAGAATTACGGTCTGAACAGTTTACGAAAGAATTACGGTGTGAACAGTTTATGAAAGAAACACATCATTAGAAAGGGGTCTAGAAAGTTATATACAACTAAAATGTTTCTAAATAATGATATTAAGTACTAGCAAGTGAAAAACATCAGCAATGAACCAAGACAGACACATTATAACTGGACCCTATGAGACATCTTCAGAAAAACCTGCTGCCTGACTGGGACTATTAGGATGAGGCTCATTCTCCTTGTCAGAGCTTGTCAGATGTGTTAGTCAAATTAAATAAAGTATGTGTAACTTCAGTTATACAACAATCAAGCCAATGCTGGCACTTCTAGTTCTGACCTTAAGTAACAATGGTTTATATATGATAATAACAGCTTAAAGTACGAAATTAAAAATTTGTGCATGCTTCAACACTCAAACAACAATATTGTTAGAACCTACATTGCACCATGTTAATATGTGTACATGCATCAATGGCCGATAAGTAAAATCTCAATGTAGTTAACTTGTTCAATGTATAATTGGATTTAGAAACAATAGGTCTAAAGTCATTAAGAAGATTATCTCCCCTTAGTTAATCGGCTTTAAACTTCAATACGAGAGTCGGAATGCAGGTCTTACAGAGAATGTTTTCTATACATAAACTTTAATGACGGTGATCAGCGACGCATGTCAATGAGTGTTTGTGATCTTTTACTCTCGACACTAATTCATTTACCTTGTTCAAACATTGACCAAATACATATTATCTCCATATAAATTTATTTAACCTTATTCCCCTCAAACAAGGTCAGAATAAATTCTATAAAACTTATAACATATCGTAAAAGAGAATAATGAGGATTCTAAAATTTCATAAAACCGAATCACTTTTACACTGGTACCAGAATAACACTCTTTACTGCCATACAAAATCTGTAATCAAACTTTTGGTACCAGACTAATACTCTTTATTACCATGCAAAATGTATAATAAAACTTTTATTTTTTACACATACCATTAAATGACAATGTCATCAATAAGAGAAACTATCAAAGACAACATTTTGAAACTTTTCTTAAATTTTATATTTAAACTTTGAATAAATAAACCAAGGTATTTGTTATGTGATATGTAGGAACACCTAAAGTGCGTATATCAGAGAAAATTTCATGAACAACCCTTCATGTTTACTTCTCTGATAATTAAGTTGTAAATTGGGCCTTTATAATACAGTTTTATCCTGGTAAAACTGGAGTGTTATATGATAAGATTTCTTTAAATTTTGTCACCAACTATTTTGACCACTTTCATCTAAACTACTTCACAAATTTATGTCTAAATTTATTGATTAAAAGAACACTTGCAAATTTTATACAGGCAATTAAAGTAAAAGTTAAGTTTGTCACAACTTTCCACATTAGTATACATTGTAATTATTGTACATGATCAAGCAGGTTTTGTATCTATTGGAACATGAAATTTCTGTTACAAATATACAATTCCCTTGTCCTTTTCATATGTTTGCATTAACTCTGCATAGTCATATGCCATATTAATTTGAGTATGAACTATGGATATAAAATACCAGAAAATAATTGTTAAAAGTTTTATAAAAGAAAAAGAAATAACTTATTAAAGTAATAAACAATTATCATATATATTTAATTAGATCTAATCTACGTCATATCTTTATCTACTTTCTAATTCTGGACTTCATTTTCAGATTAATTTTCTGATTCGATAAAAGTCAATAGGTCATGTGGCCTTTGGACAAATGAGCCAAAGAAAGTGACAAGAATTTTTGCTCCTTTATCAATAATAAATCTATAATCCAGCTGAACTAAAAAATATAGGGTATTATACTTTAAACATCAATAGATCACCTGGCGGCAGGTAAATACATTTTTTTGATTACCTGGTGGCAGGTAAACTTTTCCAGCTCCACAGAATAAATATCAATCAATTTGTCAAACATTTTCAAATTCCTCCATAGAAGACATCTCAACCAATCCCTAACAAATTTTATTTGTCAAAAGCTGGATAAATTTCTTTATTATAAGGGGTACAATGAAAAATGTTGTCATACAGAGCTCATATACATAATCTTACATTATAGGTAGACAATTCTATAGTTACACATTTTACTGCTTAGTATGTCATCTGTGTTCATAACTTATAGTTTTACTTCATAAATCAAGGTCTAGCAAAAAAATTTTATTAGAAAAAAAAGGAGACTGGTTTAAATTTGGGCAACCTTATTTCAATCTCAAAATAAAGTTTCCTTCAGGTTTTAAAAATTTCAAATGACATCACCATGTGCATACTTATTAAAATGTTTATCCAATCTGAATTAATTTAAATCATTATCGTACTAATCTCTTGATGAATTTTAATATTACAAAGGTTAAATTTTTCTCCACTAAGTCAGAGTACTATGTGATTTATTATTATAAGATTACACTAATCCTGGATTAACTCACCATTATTTTTATAGTTGTTGATCATAAAGATTTATTCTAAATCAAGATTTTACAGATAAAACTTGTGATAGTCATGCCCTAATTATTGATAATAAATAACAGACAAGTCATGACACTATACAGAGGAAATACTGCAAATTTCAAATAAATTCTCTGCCAGTGATAGCAAAATATGGCTGAAACAATTCAGTGACTTAAATTTCTAACCAGCTCTGTTTGCTGTATATGACAAATGAATGTAGGCATGATAATCTGTTATAGAACGATCTTGATTTCTCTTATTTCTCCAAAAACTTAATGATCCTCTAGAATTGTTTGCATCTGCATTTTGTTTTCCAAACACACGTCCAAACTCAAATGCTTCAAAATCTTCAAAATATAAGAGTTTGGAGCTCATGGCATCCTTAAATCCTTGCAATTACAAGCTATTTCATTATAACAGTTAATTGTTTGGGCAGCCCTAGTATATTTTGTAAAGCAAAGTGGAAATCATTTGTTCTGTGATTTTGGATATGAATTTTTTCTAATTATTTGGTGATCTGAAGATCAAGAACATCAATCTTCCTACACACTGTTTCAATCTAATTCTCATGTACATTTATTTACAGTGATATACTCTCTTCAATCAGGAAACTTTTCGAGAGAAGTATATGGTGATTCAGTTATACAAACACTTTATACATTTCAAAGTTCAGCGTAACAGGAGAGGAAATGGGTGCAACCCCCTTTTTCCTTTTGACTTAGCCATTAGGGGTCTTGCCCCATACCCACCCAAGATCATTTGCCTCCACCTATGATACATTTCAAGGAAATCACTATCTTTCAGTATAACAATATGACCTTAAAACATATCGCTGACCTTTTTATGTTAATGTCTGCTAAGTGTATAAGAAGGTAAACATGTTTAAAAGCAGCAAAGAAAAGAAAGTTGGTATAAATTCTTTTCTTTGTAACAGTCATTTCAATCAAACATTACAAATTAATATATATTTGCACTTGGGGCCAATATCACATTATGAATATCATTAATAAACAATTTAATATCGAAAATTTTTCAAGTAGCCTTGCCAAGTTGTATGGTATCCGCGAGTCGACATTATTTACAAACAATACATATAAATATGGCCATTTAAATGGAATTAGTCGTAACAAAGGGACACATATGTACAGTTACTTTGAATGGCAATTTATTCACGTCTTTTGATGAAATTTGAAATAACATAATAACAAGACAGGAAAAATAGAATTACACTTGTCAGGGTACAATGTAACATTCATTGACGAAGCCTGCTGGAGCATGAATTATTAATATTCTGACGTAGGTATAAATCAGGTGCTTGATTATCGGTATACAGGTTTTACTATGAAAAACATTTAAAGAAATTTGACATAACTCTAGTAAATATTTTGTGTAAGAGGTCTTTGTGAAGATTATAAGACTCAGACCATTACCTCATCTTAACTTGTTTACATGAGAAATTTAGTTGAAAATATCAAAAACATTACCAGTACAATCATTAGAAATGGTTTTGTATCATGAAAATCAGAATAAAACAATTCCATACAAAAAATGCAGCACGAGACTGTTATCAGGAAGCAGAACTCCTAGTCAATGCATATTCTGGATGTGCCGTGTCTCCCTATATAATATGACGCATGCTGTATGTGTCCAACTTGCTGCTTACAACAGAAGTTTGCAATGACGTCACTAAACTAATAAAAGTATAACTTTGCATTCAATATTGAACATGGAATTACTGACTTCCTGTCTCCATATATTGAAATGTGTCTTTCCAGATAGGAGAAGCAGTCTAAATCCAGAACTTCGTAATTCCCCACATATGGATAAATTCTCTCCAATATTGTTAAGATAGGTAACTACAGCAACATGGTTCAGAATTAAAATGGCACATCTTTTCCCTAGCAGGAACATATTACATGTACATGTATTTAAAATTTCATTTGAATACGATGAGTAGGAATTAAATGGTACCTGGTAAAAGTCAGCACTGTCGTCAAATTTATTTTTTTAGCATCATGGTCAAATGAAAATTTGTCATAGCACCCTACTTCTGAAAATTATAGCATCAGGGTAAAGCAGTGTTTTTAATGAAATCTTGAAGAAAACAAGTTATGATAGTATCAGGATACCCTGATGCTAAAACAACCTGGGGAGAACAATGTATTCAGTATCACACAAAACCTGACAATTTCGGTAGGTATGAGAACCAAATTTACTGTCAAAGGGTCAACTGGACTGGCAATTTAAGTTCAAATTAATGCATGTACTCAAGTTATCTTCACTAAATTAAGCTTGATTTATTGTGAATGAAGTCACTATTTTTTGAGTTAATGAAGGTATTAACTCAATTCCATCAAAGTTGGAGACAAACACTGTTAAAAAGTCAAAGTTTCAGTCTCCCAGCAGAGCCTACCAAACATGCAGTTTATTCTGATAACAGCATTATGACTATATGTAAGAAGACATCATTGTCCTATAATTCTGAAAGGTGATAAGTCTTGAAGGTTCTTCTAAACAAATCTATTGCAGAAATACATAGTAAATACTCCAATATCATCACTGATAAAGCTAAGGATGCTGTCAGAAAATGGGGACCTTTGAAGTGTACAAAAAAAAATCTGAAGCAAAAATCCCATGTAAATCACTGCACATGATCTTTTCATCTTCCTTTATCATATTGATTTTGCCAAAAATACACAAAACTCAAGTTTGTCTTTGTCTAGTCAACATGATGAACAAAACTGAATATTGTACTAAATTATTTGCCACCTATCCATTGTTGCAGCCTTTTTCCAGTCACTTTTAAAGCAAAACATGTCACTTCATAAGGAATCAGATGATCTTAATAACATCGGGTTTGTAGGGTCTACATATCATTATCAGATCTAGTATGAATTGTACCAGGTATCAACCATAGTCAATTATTATATTTTCACTTTAATAATACAGGAAAAATTTATGATAAAATCTTCAATATAAATTCTACATAAATAATTTAAAGCCAATAGAAAATACTGTCCTTTTATGACACACAACAGACAGAAATGCATTGATGAACATTCTTGTGTCAAAATCAATACATTTTAAATAGTTTACTGCACACAACTGATAGAAACAAGTTCACCACTTGACACATCCATAGTATTTCTCATAGCACTTCCCAGCTGGCAGGAAGAACTGACACAGAAAGCAAGGGCAGAAGGGATAAAGGCAGCATGGATCCATGTCTTAGCTATAATGTTTCACCATGGAGGAAATTCTATTAACACATAATTATGTGATTCAAATCTTAAAATCGTAATTTGTTGAATTAATAAGTATATGTAGTCAATTTTGACGAAAAATAGAGATAGAACAAAAGTTTGCTATAAAAACTGAGACTCCATATACATTTTTGTGTTATGTTTGGCAAAACAAGCTTTCCAAAGGTCACAGGGATGGTTCCAAATGAGGAAAAAGCACCTTGCCCTCCAAAATGGTCTGGGAATTCCTTCTTCTCTGCTGATCCAGTATTAGCAATGAAGTTCTTTTTGCTTTCTATGAAACCTGATACTCTTATACAACTGTAATGAATTTATCCACCATCACAATTCTCACTTCACATCCATCTAAGCATGATAATTTTTTATTACAAACTAGAAACTTCAAAATTTCAACCCCAGACTTGAATCATTTGATATATTACAACACCACTCAGCAACTGATAAAATTAGAATATGACTGAACTTTTCGGTGATCATATGAAAACTGCTGTGTTCTCCTCAGGATTTTCCAAAGCATCTTGGTAAAGTAGAAGTTTATTAAGACACCTTGTTTATGAAAATTACAGAATCTTGTAAACCAGTTTATTTTTAACGATATCTTAAACATGCTAAAGAAAACATATTGTGTTAGAAATCAGGATACCTCCCCAGTTATTTTTACAAATACAGGATTTTTTTTGCATGTTAAAAAATGGGGGTGATGGGGCTGGCTTATTTTTTGCACAGGCTGGAGCCTCCCCTTATTTTTGGCAAAGATAAATGTAGGTATTTCCTTTGCTTGTCAACAAATTTTTTACTTTTTTTGCTTGTCAACAAAATTTTCAGGCCCCCCTGAGCATAAATCCTGGATCCACCACTGTCATGACTGTGGACCTAATATCCAGTAGTTTGAATATTTTGTAAACTTATGAAATCAAGCTTTGGACCAACAAAAAAATAAGCTGGTCCACCTAAAATTTACCCTCTTGTGGACCAAATGTCCACCAAAAAATTCAGGGATTTCTTATTGTCTGTTACTTGCTTTTAATTGGCACAATTAAGCAACTATGATGGAACATTATATATAATTACTCAGATGATACAAAAAGTGATCCTTTGTCTTTGAACCTTAGTATAACTAAATAATTAGTAGTATATGTCTGGTGGCACTTTCTATAACAATGAATCAAGTAGAAATCAGCTTCACTGAGGGGAGTTACATGTACTCTCTGCGACTTCTAAATTTTTTTGGGGAGGCACTTCCAACACTGATATGTCTAGCATGCACCATCATAATTCCCTCTTTTCATCATCCTGGATGCTTTCGTAATTTGTACGTTTTGTAAGAGTTGTCTCCCATATAAGCAGGTATCTCAATATAGCTGTAACGGAGAAACTCTTGAATTTTGTAATTTTTTGCCAAACCCATTATATTTAAGCAGAGAAAAAATTAAGATGATGAGCATTCACAAAATACATAAAAAAAAATGATGTCTGCAATAAATTGGTAGCTGAAAATAAATTTAGAAAAATTAATTCCCAAGTTTCCCTGTTACAGCTATATTGAGATACCTGCTCAAATGGGAGATAACTCTTACAAAACCAGCAACCAGAAAAGAGGGAATATACTATGAAGATTTTTGGTACACGTAAAAGTTGGTCTTGCCCCTTGTTAACACTTACCACATAAAATGATTTGATATTTCTGATAAGGATGTCCCAGTTCTGTACCCTACTGTTCATATCATCAACAGTTTCATTTACATTTCCGTAGGCCTGTCGACTATCACTGAAATTAAAAAACACTCTCCTTGAAATTTAAGAACTCTATCCCTTTCTCAACAAAATTAAGAAAAAAACATGATCACTATATACCTTCTGCTTCATGAAGGGCAGGGCTCAAGCTACTTCAGAATAACAGGAAGAAATGACTTCTCTTTCAGAGGCTTGTCAGGGAGAAGTGGGGACTGATCAGGGAGAAGTGGGAAGTTATTGAGAGATGTGACGCAGTGCGTTACAATACATTGTTTTTCTGTTTTTCAATTGTTCTTAAAACATTTTTACTATTTTTCTTCATTTCTCATCACAAAATTGTATTTGATGTAAAATCCAATATTA
>JAOXYI010211354.1:0-11045 GCA_028566495.1 Lithophaga antillarum
AGGTCACATTTTCCTGCTCAGGTCCATTTCTGAATAACCATAGGCAGGCGAGACATATCTGTGTGTCCACCCTTGTTGTATTTTATGATTTAGGAGAAAGGAACTATGTAATATACAATAATTTAATGTATCATCATATACTGATATCCAATTGCAACAACACCTGTTTGGATGGGGAGGTGTTGACTAGAGGAGGCTGGTAGGGGGATATAGAGACACATCTTTATGCACCTTACACTGGCTTCAGATGGCAGTGTGACACATTTACTGGCAAATACTTGTAGTCACAAACACATTTAATTATTTCACTACTTCTGTTTACATGAAAATGGATTTGTTTTAATTAATGTCCGTTTTTAAATAAATAAAAAAGGGCTGTAGTGATGACCTTTGAACTGGAGAAACTGAGGTCCGAAAAGTCAAAGACTGACCCAGCAGACAAAAAAGTTGACCAGATTTGGGGAGAGGGCAACTGATGGTTTGCTTGGCTTCTTTTTTTGCTGAGTCCATGATATTTTTGTGTCATTATAAAAACTATTTTAAACAATCTGCAGTATCCAGTATGAGCACATTCAAATGGTTTCAAAGATGTAAGACTTTAACAAAACAATAATACAGTAAATTATGCATATGAAGAAAGAAACAACATACATGTGATACTTCCCTTCTTAAGAGGGAGGTTCCCTACTTTGTACTGAAAATGTTGTCAAATTTTGGGTGTTTTTGCATTAAAAACAAAATCTCCCTACTAAAATTCCAAAATATGTTGTATAATCCTATGTAAATATTAAAATCTCCCTACTTTTCAACCAAAATCTCCCTACTTGCCATTTACAGATTATCACATGTCTGAACTAGTTAGTAATGAGTTTTACTGTAATTAATTGAATTCAGTAGAGAAGAATTGTACCTTTGCAGACTCTGTTGAAAGCTCTATATTAATAAGCACTTAACATCAAATTACTAATACAAATGTATCTTGTATGGTCTATTGTAAAAGCTTACCTGTAATTTAATAGGAGTTGCGTTATCAGAACAAAACAACATAATGTGAAAATGTTCTGAATTTCATAGAAGTCAGTTTTCGTGATTTCCAAGGAATTTATTGATTGAAGGGAACTGAAATTCATGGTTTCCAACAAGCACTGTTAGAATTACTGGTAGGGGACCTAGGTGGCCAAGTGGTCTTAGTAGTTAGTCATATATACTACAGATCATCACTGGGTTGTAAGTTTGAGCCTGGCTTGGGGCAGGGTGTGCTCAACACCAAACTTAATTGACAAGGTTTGCCAGTTTTCTTGGTGAAGGTCAGGGTTGTCACTGGGTACTCCGGCCTTCTGTCCCAATAAAAACCGGACACCATGATATAGATGAAAAATTGCTGAAATTGGTATAAAACCAATCAGAGACATATAATCATATGTCTCTGAACCAATTCAATCAGTCAGTGCATTGTATTACATATACATTTCAGTGGATTTGAGCATGTTTTATATTTACTTACAGATAAGAAAAATGATGAATGGATTAGTAGCTGTAGCCTCTGGCAGATGTAGTATAGATGATTTACGACTTACACTAGAAAATCCAGATCATACGGTTCCAGTCCTGTCAGGGGTACTCATGTCTAATGGTTTGTTTCTTAAGAAAGTGGAATATCATCCTGAAGGTAAAGATTTTAATAGCTCTACATTTGTTAGGACCCCACTGCCAAATGGTGTGGGAACCCTATAGTAATAGGCTTGCTTATTCCTCTGTTTGCATGTCCATCTCAAATCATGTTTCACATATAACTTTGGAAACTCTTGAAGGATATTGATAATACTTTGCATTAATGTTACCCAGCACTATGTGTACCATCCAATCCCCATGTCAGTATCTCCAAGATCAAGGTCACAGCAAAAGATTACAAAATAATGATATTTATTTAATACATTTGTATTTGTGTTAGCTCCATAACTTTTGAACCAGTTATGATATCTTCCTGAAACATTGTCACAGCATGCATTATCACTAGACAATGTTACATGAATAAAGTTTCACCCAAGGTCAAGGTCTTTGGTCAAATATCAACCACTATTCACCTATAGATTTTCATGTCAAGTGTATAACTTTCGAATAAGTTGCATGATACATTTGATATTTTTTATTTGTTAAAATCTTGAACTATGGTAGCACTCTAGGTTTGGCTACGAAAAGTAGTTCCAATATGAGCAATTTTCAAACTTCACCATTTGACAAAGAAACTTCCACATATTTCTAGACTCTCACTCTTTTCTTTGCATACTTTTACTATCAAACAAGATCTGACTGATATTAAAATGCTGTCAGTCCGTTAGTAAGTCTCTGTTGGATTATATTCATGTGTAGGAGAATACGTATGGTGTTTCTTGCCCGGACCACAACTAATTTTTAAACCAAGTATATCATCATTAAACATTGACACGATATGCATTGCGTCACTATGTCAAATTAACTTAGGTCAAATATCAACCACTACTCGGATATAGTTTTTGTGTTCAGAATATAAGATTTGAACAAGCCATAGGATATAGTTGATATACTTAGCATAATTGTTACTGACCACCAGAGGGTGTGTAATATTTAACTCCAGCATTTCTATCTGTAAGGCCAAAGTTAAAGCCAGAAGTCTAATGTCAAGTGCACTATATACATTGTGGCGGGCCTTCTCTGATGGTTCCATCACCTGTTATCTAGTGGATTCTTTTTTGTTGTTGTGCCGAAAGATGGTTTCTATGCGACACATCCAGTGTTCACCAGGTGTTATCTTTGAAAGAGAAGAACCCTGTCTCACTTTTAGCTCACCTGAGTCGGAAAGTCCAAGATGGTTGCCACCGCAGGACACAGTTTGACGCAGGACCTTATGGGAATACATTCAAAGATCTTCTTCTCAGAAACTATGCACACAATTAAACCAAAAATGTTTATGAATGATCATTTTATGGGTTCTCTACCAAGATTGTAACTTTAATGCCAATTGGAAGTTTAAGATTGCCGTCACCGTAGGACAGAGTTTTAACATAAGACTCTATGGAAAAAGCATTCCAAGATCTTCTTAGAAACTACGAAGAAAATTTAACCAAAACTGTTCATGAATGATCATTGGACGGTCCTAAACCAAGATTGTAATTTGCATCTCGATCGGCAGTCCAAGATGGCCGCCACCCCATAGCATAGTTTAACATAAGAACCTATGGGAAAAACATTTAAAGATCCTCTTAGAAACTACGAAGACAATTAAACAAAAACTGTTGATGAATGATCATTGGATGGTCCTCTACCAAGTTTGTAATTTCCGTACCAATTGAAAGTTTAAGATGGCCATCACCACAGTACATATTTTTAACATAAGTCTCTATGGGAAAAGCATTCAAAGACCTCAGAAACTAAGACAATTAAACCAAAATAGTCCATGAATGATCACTGGATGGTCATATACAAAGTCCGTGCGTTTTTATACTGAATCAGAAGTCAGATGACCGCCACTGTGGGACACAGTTTTACAGTTTAGTTTTGGATGATGGGTCAGCTAAAAATCAGGTGAGCGATACAGGCTCGGGTGAGCCTCTAGTTCGTAAGTCAAGGTCACTGTTACTAAAAATAGAACATGTACTGAAAAATATTCTCTGTACATTGTCTTTAGTTTTATACATCTCATGTTCACCATTTTTTATCGGGAGGCCTCCCAGTACAAAGGGAGAAAGTAACACACTGACTTCAGACAGGTTAAGATTACTGTTACTATAATAGACTCTGATTAAATTGTGTTTTTTGTACCTTTCATTTTATACAAATACTGTTCATTAATGTTTAGCAGGTGATCTTGAAGGAAAGAACCCTACCGACTTTACGAAAGGTTAGGGTTACTGTTGCTATAAACAGATTTTGAACAGAAAAATGGTTTTAAAGCCATTGTTTGACTTTTTGAAAGGCTAAGCTCACCGTTGCTATATACATATAGATTCTGTACAATAAAATGCTTTTGGAGTATAAACTTTTATTCTATACATTCGTTGTTCACCACACCTCATCAGGAGATTATTCTATGTGAAGGAAGGAATCCCATTGACTTTGCATTTTAACCAATAAAATTAAGTTGATCATTTTTATTTACCATTTTTAGCTTACCTGGTCCAAAGGACCATATCATCTGCATCACTTTGCATTCGTCGTCATCGTTGTACATGATCGTTTTGCGTTTCGATTTACTCCCAAAAAGAGCCAAATGAAACCAAATTTAGCAGAAATTTTCTTTGCAATTACCCTCTACAAAATTTATAATTTTCATACCAGTTGGAAATTCAATGTGGCCGCCAGAGCCAATTATGTATCTAAAAGGTTTTCTTGTCAGAAACCGCATAGCCAAAGGAACTGTAACTGTGTAAGAATGTTCCTTTGGAGGCTTTCTTCCAACTTAATATATTTCATGTTAATCCGAAATCCAAGATGACCGCCGCCGCAGGAGATACAAGTGTAGAATCTTATGGGAAAACAGTCAAAGAATCTTTTTTTCCTTTTTTTTCAGAAACAACTGACACAATTAAACCAGAACTGTTTATGAATGATCACGGGTCCTCCACCAAATTTAAAATTTTCTTGCCAGTCAGAAATCCAAGATAACCGCTACCGAATAGGACCTTATTTGAAAAACATTTAAAGATCTTTTTCTCCGAAAGACCGAATTAAACCAAGCACTGGATGGTCCTCCACTAAGTTTGTAATTTTCGTGCCTATTGGAAATAAAGGATTGCCGCCAATATGGGACATAGTTCAACAGTGAACCCTATTGGAAAACAATGAAAGAAATGAAACAGAGACAAGGGAATTAAGTTTTGCAAAGCAAAACATGTTCCCTACTGTTCTGACAATGTTTTGAAAGGGCAGAAGTATGTGCATAAGATGTTATTAAAATATCAAAATGGTCCATGACTTGCAGTTCCTCTACCATGTCTACAGGAAATATTTTCAGGTGGCAATGTCAAAACATAACTAGAAGCTCACCTGAGCCTGTATCGCTCACCTAATTATAAGCTGGCTCATTAGCCAAAACTGAAAAATTTTCTAAACATGGTCCTATGTTAAACTATGTCCCACAGTAGCGGTCATGTGGTCTTCTGATTCAGCATAAAAACACAAAGACTATGCAAATGCCCATCCAGTGATCATTCATGAACAGTTTCGGTTTAATTGTCCTTGTAGTTTCTAAGGAGATCTTTTAATGTTTTTCCCATAAGGTCCTATCTGAAAATGCATGCTGGGGTGGCGACCATCTTGGACTACTGACTGGCATAAAAATTCCATATTTGGTAGAGGATCACCAAATAATCAGTCGTGAACAGTTTGGTTTAACTATTTTCGTAGTTCCTAAGAAGATCTTTGAATGCTTTGAATGTTCCTGTCTTGTTCATTTGTTAAACTACCGATATGTCCTAAGGTGACGGCCATCTTGGACTTTCGATCGGTATGAAAATTACAAACTTGGTAGAGGACAATCCAATGATCAATCATGAATAGATTTGGTTTAATTGATTGTCTTCATAATTTCAAAGAAGAACATCTTTGAATGTTGTTACCATAGGATCCCATGTTAAACTATGTCCTGCAGTGGCGGCCATCTCAGCATGAAAATTATAAGCTTGGCTGAAGACCATTCAATGATTATTCATAAACAGTTCTTGCTTAATTGTCATCGTAGTTCCTAAGAAGGTCTCTGAATGTTTTCACATAGGGTCCTGTGTTAAACTACTTGGACTTCCAATCGGCATGAAAATTATACTCTTCGTAGAGGATCAACAAATGATCATTCATGAACAGTTTTGGTTAAATTGTCTTCACAGACCTTTGAATGTTTTACTATAGGGTCCTATGTTAAACTATGTCGTGCAGTGGCTGCCATCTTGGTCGGTATGAAAATTACAAACTTGGTAGAGGACCATCCATTGATCATTCACCAAAAGTTTTGGTGTAATTATCTCAGTTATTTCCGAGAAGAATGTTTTTTTATGTTAAACCGGTGGCGGTCATCTTAGATTTCCGATCGGCATGAAAATTACAATCTTGCATATCCAGCTATAGCGGTCATCACGTGACTTGACGAGTAGAAAACTTGCGTCTGCTACCTGGCCAAATGTTAATATAGAATGCACAGGTATAGTTGGAAAATTACAAATAAATCATTTTATCTGTTTGTTAAAAAATGTGGTGCTATACAGAAATTCTACACACATAACTCTATCAGAATTTCAAGGTGAAATTAGTTTAATTTTATATCTTGTCCCGTCCAAAAATATTTGAAAATTTGTCGACGAATCTTTGAAACATACAGTTATTTCTATGTAAATTTTCTATGAAATTGACGAAAGGCAGCGTGCAGAATCATTGTTTCAGACGATACTGTATATTGTGGAAAAAATGTGGTGCTATGTGCATATTAACAAATAGTTTAACTTTCTAATTATCGTAGTTTTGATAGTTTAATGTTAGATCTTGTCCCCCATTGACCTTTCATTAACAGCTTTGTCTCCCTCGTTTCGGAGGGAACATTTAAAGATATTTGCCATAGTGTCCTGTTTAAAACTACATCCTGCTGTGGTGGCAATCTTGGATTTTGGTTGACATAACAAAACGCAAACACTTGTAAAGGACCATCTAATGATCATTCATCAACAGTTCTGGTTTACCAGTAATTGTCCAAGTTGTTCCTTATAATGATCCTTAAACATATTTCCATATAGTCAATTGTTAAACTATGTCTTGCAGTGGTGCCATTCTGGATTTCAGACTGGCACAAAAAATAAAAACTGTGGAGGGTCATCCAAGGAACGTTTTTGCAAAATTATGATTTCATTGCTATTTGGTTACTGACAAGAGGAGCTAAAAGATTTTAATCAATCAGAACACATTACTCTTACTGGCGGCCATGTTTAATTTCCAATCAGCAGGAAAAAATTTGTAGAGGACTATCTATGGAACTTCAAGCCAATCTGTCCAGAGGTATCAGAGGAGACTTAAAAGGGAAAGCTAATGACATACACGAGACAGACAACAACTGATGCCAAGCAATGACAATAGCTAACATGATCATTTCGGTCAGGTGAGCTACAAACAATGATGTATAATTCATAAAAGATGTCAATTTTGTCATTTCCATGAGAATTGCCAGCAATAAAGGCCACAGATATACTGAAGTAAAAAAGACACGATACAACTTTATATTTATTAAGTGTAAAAAAAAATACTATACATATTTAGATGAATGTAATTACAAGCAGAAATATTCTGAATTTTAAGCAGATAAACAAATTATACGTTTCATTTAATTAAATTGAGATGGAACATTTATATACATATACAAAAAGATTGACAACTAAACGATGTAAATGGAACATAGCTGATCTTATCTGTAGAATGTACAAAATCAAAGCATGAAAGTGCTAATGTGAGCTTCTTGTAACACCTACATTAACCTGCAAACCTGAACAGGAACTTTATTATGTATATGCAAATCTGTGTTGTATTAAATTGTAATTGAGAATGTTCCCTGAAATGATTTTTCAATTCTTAACATTACAATTAGTGCTTTATTTTATTTGTTTTATTTTAGTAAAATATAACATTTCAAATGAATTATGACTAATTTACTGTTTATTTTGTAATTTTAAATTTTACATGTGACTATCAAACTTATTAAATGTTGAGGCACTAATCTCAAATTTTTCTATAATTATTCTTTGCATTGTTAGACTTAACTCTCGTTTAAAATTTATTATCTTATTCAATATAATTAATGCACTCAAGAGAATTATGCATGTGAAATTGTTATTCTTGTATGTTAGAATTATCTCACTTAGACCAATAATGATAATTATATCAAGTTTAACTACTTTCTTATATTCATACATTTAAAAGTAAATTCTGTATTAAATGCATTTATTGCAATGTCTTTTTGGTGTAAGTAATCTTGTGTAGAATAAATAAAGTACAACTATTCAATTTTTACCAATTTATCACCACAGTGTTATTCATATGGAACTACTAAGTGGAATATTTTGTGTGTGTATGCAAAAGTGGCAAATCAACAAACAGACCCATGGTATTGTGAGCAAAAAGCTCACAAAAAACTGTAACAAATTTGATCATTATCTGCAAATCATCAAATTTTCTGCAACTGAGTATTAGCTATTTATTTTCAATGTTGAGTAGGAAAAATATGTCATTATTTCAAGGGAAGAACCATTTGATTTTTACTAAACAGGATCAGAAAAATGCTGAAAGAATAATATAAAACTGATACTGAAGAAAAAAATTATCAGATTTTTTTTATTTTTGCATGTGACTCATCCTACATAATAAAATTTCTAATACTACTTTCTAAAATCAGGATGTCTCATTGTCTAAAATTAAAAAAAATCTAGCTAAAACTCTTTTGAGAAAAAATTGTCATGATCAAATTTACTTCCAGCCTCAACCCCCTAAAAAAATCAAATGGTTGCTCCATAAAAGTTTTACTAAACGTTTTTCTGATTAGTGACCTTTGATTTGCAACCATATGCATAATACATCTGACAGAGAAACTTTATGTATGTACCATGCATTACTTCTTGTCTTGCAATTTTCACAGAGTTCTCTCATGCATTTCCAAACCAACCTAGATTACATTTCTCACACATATCATATGGAAAGTATAATTAAAAAGCATGAGTAAGTGTGTTGGTGTATTTAAATTAAGTTCAGATTCAAAAATAAGAGAAGACTTTGTTAAAATTGTTTATTAATTTGGGGTTGCTGAGAATTCATATTTATCCCCTGTGTCTCTGCATGACATCATTATCTTAATCAGACCTTTCCAGTGATTGCATCTGATCTCTCTAAGCATGACAAGTAAAGATAAACAAATAGACATTCAACAGTGTGCTCTACATTCCATCACCGCTTCTGATCATTTCAGTTTTCCTTATTTGGTAATCTCCCACCAACTGTTAGCTTCGTATTAACAGTGACCATTCATTATCTATTAGAATTGTTATCAGTCACTTTGTTTTAAGTTTTGCAACCAGCAACAGCTACTTTAGGCAGTGAGGAAAATTAATTTTCAGGATTTGAAAAGAAACTTTTTGAAGACAATTTGCTTTTATTGACAGCATCATAATATGGATTTCACTTAAATGATACAATGGGATTATTTGTGCAAGCATTTATTTAAATCATGAGACTTGAACTGCGATTTTCTGTTGATTTAATGCACAAAATGAAGGACATTTTACCCGACAAATATGTTCATAAAACAAAATGGAAGTGCGATTACCTTGCAGCCAGATAACAAACTTACATTTTGAGCAATGACAGTCGTATGTGGGTTTGTGGATAACACTTTAATGACATAGCTTATTACCTTATGGATTTAGGATCCATTTTTGCATTTTGGCATTTTTAATGCATATTATAGTGGCATAGCTTATTACATACCTTATGAATTTAGGATCTGTTTTTGTGTTTTGGCACTTTTCCATGGATATTATAGTGGCATGGCTTATTCCCTTCTGAATTTATGGTCTATTTTTGCATTTTATAATTAATGGTGGCATAGTTTATTACCTTATGGATTTATGATTCATTGTTGCAGTTTGTAATGGATATTATAGTCCTGGGATTATAGTGGCATAGCTTATTACCTAATATGGATTTATGATCCTTTTTATGTTTTGGCATTTTGGAATGAATAGTGACATAGCTTATTATATGGAGTACAACATGTCTGAGGAAGATACTATCCAAGTCAAAAATTGGGCTTCAGCAAACAGATTAGATGAACTTACTACAAATGAACTGATCAAGTTCGATTTCAGCTCAATTGAAGCAGTAGCACTTGTGCCAGCGGAAGACCTGACAAAAAGCAAAATTTCGGTTGAGCAGATGAAACTGCTCATGAAATCTGTTCAGGAAACATTAATTCAGCCAGATGAAATTCAGAGCTTTTCAGCATCAGATCATATCCACCAAAGACACAGATCCCATCTCTACAACTGAAGAAGTGAGTGTCCAGGCACTATTACAGCAGGAGCATTTAAGAACTGGTACCACAGTAAATACCATATTTACAGCAGATACAATCTTTGGATTAAGGGACAATGTGTCATATCAAGACCCACAAAAATTTTTAAAGTCTTTTAAAGAAAACAATTCCTTTTGTGATATTGTTGACTTTGTTAATACCTCAGAGGTTAATGAAGAACATCTCTTATTGGACTCTGTTGATGGACAATTAATTTTTAAATCTGGACCATCAAAGCCAAGGTTGAAAATTTAACTTTATGTCAATGGTCTGTTGCAAATCTTGCCATCTTTAACAAATTGGTTGAAAGTGGTATTTTACCTTGTGAGCATATGTTGGATTATTTGTCTTATACTTCAAAGATTTATCAACTTTTAAGTTCATATGATATGTCATCTGTTTTTCACTTTGATTGTGAGTATAGGTGTTTGCAAAACCAACATGGTTTTCGATGGGGTACGTACTGATCCCACATTTATGTTCTGTAATTCTTAAGCCCAAGGTGCAAACTCAGACAAAACAAACCACCTTTAAGCATCAAAGCACAAAATATGCATCACATTCTCAGAGAGGCAGAGAAATATGCAAACAATTTAATCGGAGATCAGGTTGTACACTTGCTGGCTGCAAGTTTGATCATGTATGTGCTGTTCCTGGGTGTGGACAGCAACACCCAGCTGCAAACCACACACCAAATTCTCAGCCCAAAAACTTGTTAAGCCCTTACTGGTCTTAAGCATTATAAATTGGAACTCCGAATTAAAACTTGATCATGACAAAGAATTTATAATGTAAGGAATTACATCTGGTTTTGACATTGTAACTGAAGAAAACATCCCTTCTGGAATTCAGCAAATAATCATGCTTCTGTTTCAATAAAAAGTCCTTTATATTCCAAAGCTCATGCACAAGTTCTGGCAGAAATTGAATGTGGTAATTATGTATTTGCAGACTTTGAACCTAAAATTATAAG
>JAOXYI010211465.1:0-11045 GCA_028566495.1 Lithophaga antillarum
GTTTGTTTTTTTCAGAGACAGGCATTGGTTAAAGAGTGGATTTCAGGGTGTTGTTAGTAGTTCAGTTAAAACTGTACGTTTCTTGGCATTTTAATTTTGCGGATTTAATAAACCACGAAATCCACGAAAATTGACACCCACGAATATTAATAATGTCATAATAGATATCATTATATGCACAAAGTATTGATGTTCTATTTTCTGGTATTCCAAAGAATTTATTCTCAGTATGATGGAAAATAATATGGCCAATTACTCCTTATGCTGACATAAACCTAACGATCATTATCGAAATATCAAGTATGGTCATTTAACTTTTAATTCCTGTCATTTTTTCGTTTTTGTATTGGATGTTTGTTTCTTCTTCATTCTTTTTATTTTATTTTATTTTATTTTATTTCATTTTATTTTAGAGGGTATGTGTCAATAATACTGCTTTCTATATTACATTTACTTACTCATGGAGAAAATATAGTTTAAAAATTTGAGACAAAAAACGAAGTGTCTGAAAACAAACCTTTTCATTTCAAAGCTGATTACATTACTACTAATATTCTCTGTTCTTCAAAATATCAAAAGAGAGGTAGCTTGAGCCAGAGCTTACAAACAGATACACTTTCGTTTTAAGTATTATTGGTAAACAAATTGTGTATTACATTAGTTTACCAGATGGAAAGTTGTAAATGAAGTGATTTGATTGTATGTCATCTTGTATTCATCTCACTGGTGTTTGTTATGTACCTTTCTAGTTATCTTCATTATTGTTCTTACAAAAAGATTCAGCTTAGTTCAGTCCAAGACACAAATATGACATGTCTGGAAATCTTTAAAATTGAATTTCAGGGAAACTAAAAATGGGATGCATATCTGCAATTCAGAGAAAACAATATCTAAAAGTTTGGTTGAAACCTACTCATAGGTTTATGAGGAGTTGCGATAAGAGGATGCATTTGCATATGGCCAGATATACATGTATAATTTGACCAGTAGAGCAAAAACTTCAATTGCAATCAAAATAGAATTTGAGACACACATTTGCAATTCATTGTTGAAATGTAAGTTCTTTTTTGAGGAGTTGCAGATAACGTGCTACATTTGCATATGGTACGAGATACATGTATGATGTGTACAGTAATATACAAAACTCAATTTTCAAGTAAAATAATCTACATGGTGCGCATTTGCAGGTCTTGAAAACAATTTTTGAGTTTAAATCTATCAGTTAGTTTAGGAGGAATTATTTAACACATTTTCATATTTTGTTGCATATTGATTAAGGAGGAGTTGCGTACAATGGGTTCACAAATATAGCATACAGTGTTATATATGGCCTGAGATACATGTATATGATGTACAGTAATCTAGAAAAATCTATTCTAAGAAAAATGCAGTTGGAAGTGCACATCTTAATTCACAATAAACAATCTCTGAAAATTGTGCTTAGGAGGAATTAAGTGTGACACATTAAAGATATGGTATATTGTACATGTATAATATATTATACGTAGATTAAAATATCCAATATCCTCATGTAGAAAATCAAAAGGAAAAATATTTGGAGGCAAACAAATGTTTTTTTCCCGAAAATTAATAGAATTTAATTTTTTGCAAATTAAATTTATTTATTAATAATTCGAATGCTTTATGTTGTCAGAGGTCGCAATTTTTATTATGGTTTGCTGGGTTAAGCGGCCTTCACATATAAATATATAAAGATTGATTACATATTCATTTCGAGTCACGCGTTTGGAGACGCCAAATTAAAGAAAGATTTTCAACAAAGGAGATTCTACGTTGGAGTTTGGATATTTTTCAACACCTATCAGATAAGTTATTTCATCATTATATTAACCTTTTATATTTGAATTTATACTTGAACGTAATTTTTGAATGCATTTAACTTATGCAGCTTGAGGTTGGTTCAAGCACACTCGCATGCATTTCAAGGACAAATAGAAATGACTACATAAAATTGGTACATTTTGCTTTCGTTTTAATAGATTTGCTTTCACAGTTATTTGCAGTTATATTTCAACATTATACATGATAATTTAAACGTCTTTTTACGTTATACACCTCCTTTTGGTACATTTTTGTTTCAAGGGTATTTCGAACACACCGGTACATTTCAAGGTCAGGCCTTCTATTAATTTATATAGATTAAATTTCCCGATTTTAGGATTAGTCAAATTTCTATAGATTGTGGTGGTGCAAATTAATGACCAGCTAGGTCGTGTGTAATTTAAACGCATTGGATTGTATAACACATGTGTAAGAACTTTATTGCCTCTATTTTTTTTGTCTGTTGTGTATATATTTTATCAAATGGGATTTGTAAGGTTTAATTATTTATATTAATAAGGAATCAAGCTTTTATTTAAGTTTTCTTTAGTGCAGTCAGTTATTTGTTTGATTTTGGTATAATTTGCAAGTTTATAGTATAAAATACCGATTATAGTTTTCAATCAAAGTACTATAAACATATAATAGGTGACTATCTTTTTCTATTCATCCGTCCAGCTGCGTAGGACGTAAAACACCCGAATCAGTCGCTCAATATTATTTCATAAGATTGTAGTTCAGAAGGTAAAACACTTTCGTTTGCAAGAATAATGTAATGAAGCTGAACATAAAATATGTTCAAAATATCTAATTGTCGGTATTATAATTATAGATTTATGAACCATAAATCATGCCAAGAGGTCCTACATATGTATTAGGGATAGAGATCCATATGCATTGAGGAATAGGAACTTAAATCAGCAACCACCAGCTTTGGAAACAGGCCTGCATGAAATCGTCGTCAGTGTGATCGACAGGCGGAACAGATTCAGGAGTTACCACGTGACCCAGTACGAGATCCACCAGCGCTACAGGTTTATGCATTACTTCGTGACCGACCAGCGCCATAGATGCAGAATATGCCCATGTTGCCAAGGTCTGACCCACTGCCTGCAGTTCAATAGCCCACCAGTTTACAGACAGAACACTTATGCCAAACTGTAGTCGAGGCAGTTCAGCAAGATAATGATCGTATCGATACGGTTAATTCAGTTCAACACGATGAACCGTTATTAATAGCTAAAGTGTCTTCTGAAACTGAGGTTTTTATTTCACAAAATTTGAAGGAAAAAATCTGGAATTTAGAATACATAGACTTATCACTATTTTTGAGACAAAATTTTGAGCGTAATATTACTCGATCATCGTCGCAACTGGAAGTTGTCAATGGTAAACTAGTATTTCAACAGAAAGTTAAGAAGGTTAAAGCTGTTGACAATATTAGCACATGGACCAATGCCTTTCTTAATTATAGATCTATAATTAATGATTGAAAATCATCCAGGATAAGCTGGTGAACTGATAAAATACATGTCTTTAGTTCGGAATATTGTGGAAGACAGTCCGACTGCTAACTGGTTGTTATATGACCAACAATTCAGACTGAAATTATTGAGAAACCCTACTAGATGTATTACTGACTTCATCATATTTATTCCGATCGAACATACACATGTCTTCATATTAAGATTTTGTAACTTGTTTCTACTTTAAACATGAAAAAACTAGCATGCTTACCACCGCAATCAAACTGCAGTGTTGTTAGCATAAAATGTTTGTATACAGAAAGAAAATGCACATAGTACTCATCAAAACCACACTGTAGCTAATAACTCGATTGCACGTAAATATCCCTTTGTTAGATTTATTTATAGAGGGCGTAACAAAAATCCATCCCGCCAAAAACAATTACAAAAGTCATTACTAATTTTAATGTGCAACTAAATTCATAATATCGTTTCTTTGATTTCTTCATTCGACTATCGAATACATAAATATAGTCTTACAACTCGGAACCAGAAGGCAAAGTGTATGAAAGCAAACCCTTTGATTTCAAGGCTGGTCACTGAACATACTTTCAGGTAGTCAGATGAACAGAAATAAATATTTTAATTATAAAATGCATTTCTGCACGTAAATTAATAGTAATCAGAATAAGCAGAGATATGACTTGTGTCTATCCCCTGGTGTATTGCTAGACCAAGACGTATGACATTTACAATAATTGTCATGTTTTTCTTTATCTGAAAAGTAAATACTTTGAAAATTTCACAACTCTTCTGAAAATAATAACTTAAGTTAGACCTATTTATATTAACTGTCATTGGCTGTTCAAATATCAAACGTTTTTCTTATTAATTTTTAATAAAATGAAAGACGTAAATTTGCGCAGTTAGCAAATTGAAAATTAAAAATTTTAATTTTTTACCTTTCGATATTCCTTCCAAAAGCAGAAAATAAATCATCATAACGGGCCTGGCTTTGTTTCTTGTTGCTTCAACAATATCCTGTAAGCGTGAAAAATCTTTGAAAGAATCCCGTAGTGTGTTGTACTGTGTTCTGAAATTCTGGTTATAAGATCTTATAGTGGCAGAGTGGGCGGTATGCTTCAGTGAATATGATGACATCAGACAGCATATCGTAATACTTACGTTTTTACTTTATTATATAATAAACTGTAAAAATGGATTGACGTACAGCATAGATTATTATTTTAAAACGAATGAAAACTAGTATAATGAATCATGACATCATCTTAAACTTTCTCCTTTCGAAATAAATGTGGATACATAACAGACAAATATGAACACGATGAAGACTTATAATTCTTAACTTATAATGCTCAGCCAATTCCATATACTAGGTCAATGTAGTGGAAAACCGAAACATCCTGCATAAGTATTACAGTGGTTATCCATATCTGCTGTTTAACTTGTTGAATTCAATAACAGAGGTGAGTTCCATATATACCACAATGCAGATAATATGACTTCTGAATTTCTTTAACATTGTGCTCCAAATTACATGAGATACCGAAATATAAATATATAAATATTAAAATGCGTCAATAATTATTTCTAATAAATTGCCGATGGAATGCAAGTTTAAAAATCATATGGTGTTCTGCCACATCATCGGACATCAGTGATTATTTACTTCTTGTATATCCAATATTAACTCGAGGTAAAATACATTGCGGACACACAAATATCTGCTTCTTAATTAGAATTATTTATGGAAATTGACAGATTATCGCATTTGTCGAATTTATGACTACGAGTTAACCAATTGTAAAATTCCCTATTTTGAGTAATAACATTCCTGCTGCATTTGCCTGACGAGGTCTACATATTGTGATTGATATCATATCATAGAGCATATTCAAGAACAGAAACCTAACTTAGAATCTCTTCATAGGTTGTATTATCTGTCATGATTTGGGCGACCAATACAGAATCTAAGCTTATTTCGGACAAGGTTCCAGTGTAATAGATTGCAAAATTCTTACTCTATCAATTTAACTTGCCTGACTTTTGTGTGTGAGTTCGTGGCGTCTAATCTTCAGTTTGTTTGTTTGGGGGTTTTTTTGTATGTTTTTGCATGTGTTGGATGTTTTCATTTGATATTTGACCGTCTTTCTTTGTTGGTATGTTTTGAAGGCCGTGTATTATTTGTTTTCAATATTTTGCTATATAGAGAATGTGATTGGTTGGACCGTTCTTTAGTATTCCATGTTGTATTTTATGAGTAATGTTGCATTATATTTTGTCATAATATTAAAAAGGGCCTGGAAGGCCGAGTGGTTAAGGTCACTGACTCATGACTACTAGCATAACATCACTGTCGTTGGTTCAAGTCACAATCGACCCGCTTCGTATGCGAAGGTTAATGCTCCCAAGCGTTTTATATATTTGGCTTTCCAATATTTTGGATCTCGAGCGTACCTGTTGAAGGTTATTTCAGAAACACGTGTCGTGTGCACTGAAATCGGTATCATACGTTTATTTCCATATACCTACCCAAAGTTTGGGGTTTCATTGGTCTGCTTGATAGTTGTCCGGGCTTTCATTCCCATTAATCTGGTAGTCACGTTATAACTTTAAAATGGCTAAAAGTGACGATAAAACATCAACAACTCAAACGTTAATAAAAAAAGGATAATAAAATTAATGAAATTTTATTTGATATTACAATGTTATTAACATCTATAATTTTCCTAACTGATATCCATTATTAGTTAGGACATTAGCGTATATATGCATGAAAGAGTCAGTTTATGGCTGTTCCCAAATCTTTAAAATTTATGCCGCTGACAATACAAATTTATGTCTACATAACATGTCGCGATAATGCATAAAAAATATGACGTGCTATCGTATGTGACATTATTAATCACCGAATCGCAGCCATATCACTGAAGTTTTTGCAAATGTAGCAAAAGGCAAGTGTAATCACGCTTTTAAATTAGATTTTTTCTTCATGGATGTGGATGTAAAAGTTGGTTGTTTTGAATACAAGATGTAGCATACCGAAGTTATTGTCAAACTCATGAGTCCAAAGGAAATGACAAATATAAGTATAAAAACATTTGTGATTGCATGAACTTCAAAAAGAGCCTGATCACGTGCGTCGACAGGGTAAGCATTTCCTTGAATGAGAAGATATAATAAACAGTCGTCTGAAAGTAAAGGTATAAGAATAGTAAAGGAGATGATCCCGTCATTTATCGTAGTATAGCTCTAACTGTTGTAGTACAAAACTGTTTAGTAGATATTTACGCCATACGGAGAAATTTTTTTTAAAGTAAAGAAAAGAAAAACAAATATATAGCAAAGCGAATATATTTCAGGTCTACTGATTTGTATTAGTTTTAACACCAAGAACGTACACAAAAATTACAATTTTCTGGAAAAGTAATCCAGTATCCCATAAGTTCTGCGTGTTATCAGAAACTTTTTTTATACTCCTGAAAATATGTCACTTTTAGCTTGTTTGGGCGGAAATTTCAACTTTAGGAACAAAAAGATAAAACTACGAGAAAATATTCATATTTTGATGCAAATTGTATTTAATTAGTCTAGAAAAAAGTGTCTGATTCCAGCCATTTGTCAGATTAGTCCTATCAATGTTTTTGTAAAAAAAAACAAATATGTATTTTTAAATTCCTAAATATGCACAGATAGATTTAACGGAAAAATCATTTCATATATGCCATGACATTAAAAAGATAATCAATAAAAACACATGCAATCATTTGGTAGATAAAAACCTGAGTTTTTAAATAAATGATTTGAATACTAAATACGGGAATTACATGAACGGAAAAGGAGTTTAGATCAGGTGCATCGACAGGGTAAGCATCTCCTGCTATGCATGCATCATCTGTCATGCAACCCTTTTAGATTTCGAATACCATACCAAAATTCCTCACTACCACTCTGACAGACGAAACAATTTTTTCGTAGCAAATGACGAAAGTTTTTAATTGATATCTACCCATAAGTTAAGTACCGAAGAACATTTTTAAAAGGACAAGAAAAGACTATATGAACAAAGAAAAAAAAAAAAAACAAAAAACAAAAAACAAAAAAAAAAAAAACAAAACAAAAAACAAACCAAAAAACAAAATAGCAGAAATTTAAACAATCCGTTATCCTATAATGATTTCGGGTGATCCAAAATATTTGAGACATAAGATATCTACTGTTTTTAATGTGACATTTGCCAAACTTCTTCTAAAATCTATACCGTAATTTTTCAGGCAGTTAGGTATCTCATCTGAGGCAGACTTTTTCTGTGTTCTATGAAAACTCCTGGTTAATTACATTTTTACATGTAAATGAGTAGACATCAATCTTCCCCTAAAGCAACATTTTGTTGAAACGACGTTAATGCTATCTTATGATGATCGGATCTTTTCTATAATGCAGTCTCAGCGATGTTTATATGATATTATATATACTTACATTGATCAATTTCTCTTGTATTTATTGACATCATAAAATAATTTGTGGACGTTGAAATGACTTATCGATGTTAATACAAATAACAGTAGATACCAGTGCTGAAGGCTAAAACAAAAGGCACAATCTGGATGACACAAGACAACACCGATGAACAAATAAAAAACAAAACATTACCAAAGGGACTAAAAATTGAACATCATGAACTCCTACAAAAACCGGGATTCAGACCATCTTGCTGCGGAAGGGTAAGAATCTCCAGCTCAAGGCATGTCATTCGTCACGAGGTCCTAATTTTCAAAGCCAGTATATAGTCATTGTTTGGATGTAGGGGACAAGGAAAAAGATTATAATGTTAGAAGCATGTCTTTAGCAAGCTGAGACACGCAAATTCTGTAATAGTCGACCAACTCATGATGGCGACCGTAAAACTTTTGGAGTGATTACTTTATTTTCCGTTTTTGATATCCTTGTTTCAGCAACTTTCCTTTTTAGTAGTCCTCTTTTTGGGGATTTTTTTATTACTTAAACATGCCCTATGAATAACGTATTTACTGCGATTCGTTTTCACGTTAATATAGCCGGTAACAGTCGATATTTCTCTACCGTTAAAATGTGTTGTTAAGAAATACTTCACCTGTTGGAAGGTCTGGTTTATTGTTCATTTGAAACTAATGAATTACATCAATTCCAAGACGAAGTTCTGTATAAATGACAAAATATATTCCTTAGTTCGGTCACTTCATACTGGATTTCTCTGGAACATATAACGGGCATAAGTTACATGTACCATATACTATTGCACTTCAATATATGATCGATAATAATACAAGAAAACACTCTTTGCTTTAAACGTGTAAAAAGTAAAAGAAAGTTTAAAACAATATAGAAGAAAATAGTTTTTTGGCACTGTGTTTCTACGTTTTTATGTTCTTGAGATGAAGTCAAGAAGAACCAAATATATGCAGATTTTCAATAGTAGTTTATAGCAGCAAAGTCCCCACAAACCCCATTAAATAAACTACAAATCTTAATATAAGAAGATTATCATTTATAGTGATAAAAAATAAGAGATACATTCCTTCAAATGGAGAACACTGTTGGTCAGATAACTTAAACCAAGAAAGACAAGACTGCGTGAAACAATAAAAAGGGGACAAAAACAACATTATGAATTTTGTGCCTGTTTACAACAACTCTTTTTATCTCATTTCACTGTTATCCAGTATTTCACTGAAAAGCGGACAGGACATATAGTTGTGGCAAAAAATGTGAAAAGACTTAAAATAAAATTGACAGGTGTTTTTCAAACATTTCAGCCATATTCCAGTGAGAAGATATTCATTACAATGTTTTCCAAGAAATAGCGCTTCTTTAAAAATAAATAGAAACTAAATTTTTTATATCCAATATTCATTTTTTTTGCACCACAAGGCATGAGTAGATTCAGAGATTTTCTGTGCTTTCTTGTATCTTGTTATGAATTTTACCAGTTTGCAAGATTTTTTCCCTATCGGTTGCAAGACTTTTCCTTTACTATAAAGCAAAATTATAACTTTATACATGTATCAGAATGGATCATAATATCCCAAGCAAGTATGCACTGTTTCATAGAGGAGAAAAAGGTATTTATCCACATGCCCTGTCCATTTTTCAGAGTTAATATATCAAGCCGAAACAAAATGACCCCGATTAGTCTGACAGGCCAAACTAACACGGCATACGACATAAAAAGCTCCAATCATTCATTCTTCTGATATACATGTATAAGTTTACTTTTAAGATCGAATATATATAAATCTGTTGCCGTCTGTGAACAATATTTATGAAGGGCTTTTCTTTAAAGAAAACCACTAACCATGCAAATCAAATTTAAGCAACTATAATTCCTATAATTCCTATGTTGGTAATACTGGTTGGCTAAAATGATTTTGATCAGTGAGTTAAACAAGATAAACCTTTTACCAGCAATAAATATTTCGAAGCTGGGGAAGTTTCTTTTCAAGCGCTTCATTATTACGGGCTATATATGCATTAAAGAAGGTTAAACCATTAGCCTGTGGTTTCTGAATATCTTGTAACTAATGCCATTCTGTAAGAGAAGTTGTGTCTATTCCACAAACATTTAAGTGACATAAAAGATTAAACCTTTAATAATGATACTATATGAATTGACTGATGATTTGATGTTTAACATCACTTTCAGCAGTACTTCAGCTATATATCATGACAGTGATGCAGTGAAAGGTCTATACTAATTTCAGATGAAGTTTGAATCGAAAGGGGGGGGAACACAGTTCTTTTTTTTTCCTCGAAAGAAGTCAATCAGGAGAGAAAACTAAATACTAAACTGGAAATGTCAGATAGATATGCGTGGGAAAATGCCTCGTAAAACACACACACCACACATATATATATCGTGGAAATTAGTATGGCTTATTTGGAAAAACATCCATCAATTTTGTGTAAAAGTAAAATCATCTGGCTGCAGGTTGCTTCGAAAAATAATCATTCAATAAGGTCTGACACCTTATTGTTTTAACGTTACTCTGTTGCACCTTCGATAGTTTGAAAATTAGCACTTGGTCATAAAACAATTACTAATAATTAAGGACATACTAATAGCAGCCTTGGTATTGCATTTAGAAGAAAAACGATATCAAGAGTACAAAAAAAAGGCAATTACAATACTATTAAAACAAATCAGGGGAATTGAAGACTAATGTTTCTGTTTTTCATAGCCTAATACAGCTGATAGAAATCCACAAAGAAGAACCACCTTTTTTCTCAATTTGCTCAGTTCACTAGAATTGTAAAATTAAGCAAATAAGACTTTTATTTATCAACCGAACTAGATAATTGCGTTCAAATTTATCAATTTTCTTTAAATTATGTTCTTTAATTGTATTTTTTTTTTGGTACATTGTATTTGAAATATACAGTTCATTTAATTTTGAATCGATTGAAATGTATTTATATAGAGTCTTTTGTATTTTCGGAATCAGCCTTCAAGTTATGGATATTCAATTATAAACAACTGAAACCTAAGTGTCTACTAGGCTAATAATGTACAGCCCGTAACAGAGAAGTGATCAAATTCGTTTTTCTTTATCACTGATTTATTTATTGCCGGTGAAAAAGTTATTGTGTGGTCGAACGTTCTCATACATTGATTGATTGATTGTTGTTTAACGTCCAGCGAGCAATATTTCAGCTATATTCAGGACGAGAACAAGTTAA
>JAOXYI010211575.1:0-11043 GCA_028566495.1 Lithophaga antillarum
TTGCTTTTGAAAATAGGTAAAAAGTAGGAAAGTAACCTGTTTAGGTGAATTTTGCATTTTTGAACCCACTTAAATAAATGGGGAAAAAAACTCACTTAAATAAGTGTTACCCCTGACTGATATAGACCTACCTTTCTTTTACTTTATGATAGGTCTTGTCTCTTCCCAAATGAGACCCACTTTCAACATGACAGAGTCTAAGTACGCTTCTTTTTCTTTCTCTAGTTACAACTTGCTTTCTGGTTAGGTTTTTCACATAAAACAAATTTCTGTTTTCAATCGAAAAATTTGTAGCCTTTTTTTCGGATAATCTTTTTTCATTTTCTGTTTTCGAAACAATGTACTTTTTTCTTGTAAGAACGAAGAAATTTCATCATATTCTTCTTGCTCCATTTCAATCAAATGACATTAGATTTTTCCAACTTGGTTTTAAAGGCAGGAGTGAAATGTGTTCACCACAAAGTATCAAGATTTTTGTAGTGAGTACCATTTATAATGAATGTAAAGATTTTTATCAGGATAATATTATCTAGAACTGAAGGCAATATAAATAAAAAAAAGTATTAGTCAATAATAAAATTATAATAATATTTAATAATTTTATCTCCATATGGACCAATTTTCCTAGTAAATTTTTATTAATTTCTATTTATTCAAACTCAAAGTGAATATTATCTTTATCTGTAATAATCCATTTTTTCTTATATTCATTTTCCACATTATATCATATTTTGGAATAATTTGCTTTTTTATATCATTCATATTTACATCATACTTTATGTACTTAAGATGGACTTATTTTCCTAGTTAATTTTTTCCAACGATTTTTCCTAGTAAAATTGATCCTCGGACTAAGATTACTATCACCTGGACTGATTTTTACTAGCAAAATTTGACACCATGGATCTATTTTCCTAGGGACATTAGTCCACCCAGTCTCATTTTACCAGGACCAAATTATCGCTTACATATACACCTTAAACATCTCAGCACGTGTGTTTTGGATCGTTAAGTATAGGTAAAGAACCTCGAACAACTCAGTAAAAGTGTTTTAGGAATGCATTTAGTGATCATTCACCTTGGACATTTCAGAACCAGTTTCATATGAACCTTATATGAGGATAATACCCCTTGAACATCTCAGTACCAATGTTATATGAACGTTACCAAGGGGTCATACACCTCGAACATTGTGTGAACGCTATGTAGGGGTCATACACGTAAAACATCTCAGAACAAGTGTTTTATCAAAAACATTTAGGGATCATACCCTTTGAAAAATTCAGTACCAATGTATATGAACGATATTCATAGGTTATACACCTCAAACATATCAGTACCAGTGTTATTGGAACGTTATCTAGAGGTAAACAATTTCAAACCACTCAGTGCAAGTGTTGTAGGAACGTTATCTACATTAAAAAAATTTGCGGTGAAGTCACTATCGTGAGAGGATACACACAGCAGTCTGACTACCAGTTGTATCCGAAAATAGGAGAACCGTGGTGTAGTTTTAAATACGTCGAACATCTCAGTAAAAGTGTTATATAAACGTTTTTTTAGAGGTCATACACCTCAAACATCTCAGTACCAATGTAATATGACCGTTAATTAGGGATCATACACCTCGACCATCTCAGTAAAAGTGTTAGATGAACGTTATCTTTGGGTCATACACCTCGTACATCTCGGTACCAGTGTTGTATGAACATTATCTCGTGCTCATACACCTTGAACATCTTTATGCCAGTGTTGTATGAACGTTAATTAGGGGTCATTCACCTCGAACATCTCAGTACAAGTGTTATATGAACGTTATCTGGGAGATCATATACTTCGAACTTCTCAGTACCAGTGTTATATGAACGGTTTTTAGGGGTCATACCCCTAGAAAATTGAGTACCAGTGTATATCTCAGCACCTGTGTTTTGAACGTTAATTAGGGGTCATACACCTCGAACATCTCAGTAAAAGTGTTATATGAACGTTATCTTTGAGTCATACACCTCGTACATCTCAATACCAGTGTTATATGCACTTTTTATGGGTCATACATAACGAAAACTCTGTACCAGTGTTATATGAACTTTATCTGGGGTCATACACCTTGAACATCTCAGTACCAGTGTTATATGAATGTTACCATGGGGTCATACACCTCGAACATCTCAGTACCAGTGTTGTGTGAACGTTATCTAGTGGTCATACACGTGGAACATCTCAGTACAAGTGGCGTTGGAACGTTTACTAGAGGAAAAACCTCGAACAACTCAGTACCAGTGTTTTAGGAATGTATTTTGTTCTAACGGTCATTCACATCGAACATTTCAATACCAGTGTTATATGAACTTTATCTGGGGTCATAAACCTCGAACAACTAAGTGCAAGTGTTGTAGGAACGTTATCTACATTAGGGAAATTTGCGGTGAAGTCACTACCGTGAGAGGATACACACAGCAGTCTGACTACCATGAATCAAAAGTTGTATCCGAAAATAGGAAAACTGTGGTGTAGTTTTTAAATACGTCGAACATCTCAGTAGAAGTGTTATATAAACGTTATTTAGAGGTCATACTCCTCGAACATCTAAGTACCACTGTTATATGAACGTTATCTGGGGTCATACACCAAAAACATCTCTATAGCAGTGTTATATGAACGTTATTTAGGGGTCATACTCTATGAAAAACTCAGTACCTGCAGTGTTTTATGAACGTTTTTAGGGGTTATACACCTAGAATTCTCAGTACCAGTGTTGTTGGAACGTTAAGTAGAGGTAAAAACCTCGATCAACTCCGTATCAGTGTTTTAGGAATGTATCTAGTGGTCATTCACCTCGAACATTTCAGAACCAGTGTTAAATGAACGTTATATGAGGGGCGTACACCTTGAACATCACAGTAGCAGTGTTATATGAACGTTATCAAGAGGTCATACACCTCGAACATCTCAGTACCAGTGTTGTGAAAGCGTTATCTAGTGGTCATGCAAGTAGAACATCTCAGTGCAAGTGTTATATGCACGTTTTTAGGGGTCATACACATCGAAAAACTCAGTACCAGTATTATAACACGTTATATAGAGGTCATTCACCTCGAACATCTGAGTACCAGTATTATATGAACGTTACTATGGGTTCATACATCTCAAACATCGCAGTACCACTTTTGTATGAACGTTATCTAGTGGTCATACGTGTACACCTTGAACATCTCAGTACCAATGTAATATGAACGTAAATTAGGGGTCATACACCTCGAACATCTCAGTAAAAGTGTTATACGAATGTTATCTTTGAGTCATACACAACGTATGGACCTAATTTGATCATTCATGACAGATCGCAGCCTCAATCAAGACTTAGATATCAGACCGGGACAGGGATAGAGATAATTTGATCATTCATGACAGATCGCAACCTCAATCCAGACTTAGATATAAGACTGGGACCAGGGATAGACCTAATTTGATCATTCATGACAGACCACAGCCTCAATTCAGACCTACACATCAGACCAGGACCAGAGATAGACCTAATTTGATCATTCATGACAGACAGTAGCCTCAATTCAGACCTACACATCAGACCAGGACCAGGGATAGACCTAATCTGATCATTTATGACAGACAGCAGCCTCAATCCAGACTTAGACTCAATCAGATCGGGACCTTGGATATAGATAATTTGACCGCAGCCTCAATTCAGACCTACATATTAGACCGGGACCAGATATAGACCTAATTTGATCATTCATGACAGACCACAGCCTCAATTCAGACCTACATATCAGACTGGGACCTGGGATAGACCTAATTTGAGCATTCATGACAGACTGCAGCCTCCATCCAGGCTTAGATATCAGACCGGGACAGGGATAGAGATAATTTGAGCATTCATGACAGACCGCAGCCTCAATTCAGACCTACATATCAGACCGCAACCAGGGATGGACCTAATTTGATCATTCATGACAGATCGGAGCCTCAATTCAGACCTACATATCAGATTGGGACCAGGAAAAGACCTTATTTGATTATTCATGACAGAACGTAGCCTCAATCCAGACTTACAGATCACACCGGGACAAGGAATAGAGCTAATTTGATCATTCATGACAGACAGCAGCCTCAATCGAGACTTATACATCAGACCAGGACCTGGGATAGACCTAATTTGAGCATTCATGACAGACCGCAGCCTCAATTCAAACCTACATATAAGACCGGGACAAGGGAAAGACCTAGTTTGATTATTCATGAGAGACCACAGCCTCAATTCAGACCTACATATCAGACCGTGACCAGGGATAGACCTAATCTGATCATTCATGACAGACCGTAGCCTCAATCCAGACTTACAGATCACAGCGGGACCAGGAATAGAGCTAATCTAATCATTCATGACAGACAGCAGCCTCAATCCAGGCTTAGATATCAGACCGGGACCAGGGATAGACCTAATTTGGTCTTTTATGAGAGACAGCAGCCTCAATCAAGACTTAGATATCAGATCGGGACCTTGGATATAGATAATTTGATCATTCATGACAGACAGCAGCATCAATTCAGGCCTACATATCAGACCGGGACCAGAGGAAGACCTAATTTGATCATTCATGACAGACCACAGCCTCAATTCAGACCTAAATATCAGACCAGGACCAGGTAAAGACCTAATTTGATTATTCATGAGAGAAAGCAGCCTCAATTCAGACCTACATATCAGACCACAACCAGCGATAGACCTAGTTTGATCATTCATTACAGACCGGAGCCTCAATTCAGACCTACATATCAGCCCGGTGCCAGGGATAGACCTAATTTGATCATTCATGACAGACCGTAGCCTCAATCCAGAATTACAGATCACACCGGGACAAGGAATAGAGCTAATTTGATCATTCATGACAGATAGCAGCCTCAATCGAGACTTAAATATCAGACCAGGACCTGGGATAGACCTAATTTGAGCATTCATGACAGATAGCAGCCTCAATCGAGACTTAAATATCAGACCGGGACAGGGATAGAGATAATTTGAGCATTCATGACAGACCGCAGTCTCAATCCAGACTTATATATCAGAACGGGACAGGGATAGAGATAATTTGATCTTTCATGACAGACCGCAGCCTCAATCTAAACTTAGATATCAGATCGGGACCTTGGATATAGATAATGTGATCATTCATGACAGACCACAGCCTCAATTCAGACCTACATATAAGACCAGGATTAGGTAAAGACCTAATTTGATTATTCATTAGAGACCGCTGCCTCAATTCAGACCTACATATCAGACCGCAACCAGGGATAGACTTAATTTGATCATCATGACAGACCGCAGCCTCAATTCAGACCTACATATCAGACCGGGACCAGGTATAGACCTAATTTGATCATTCATGCCAGACTGCAGCCTCAATGCAGACCTACAGATCACACCGGGACCAGGAATAGAGCTAATTTGATCATTCATGACAGACAGCAGTCTCAATCCAGACTTACATATCAGACCAAGACCTGGGATGCCGTTGATACTCGCCTAAAAGTCGGAAATTTTGGACAAACATTAAGAATTCTAAGATGCATACGGACTTATAAGAGGGTTCTAGCATCCAGATGAAAAATCCAGGTCTGAAGACAACGATCTTTGTGGGTCATATTGCCAGGAAAATACGGAGATTGACGACATAACTTGGAAAATATTCAAATCAACAATTTCTGTTGAAAATAAGTGTTTAAATACCAACTTTATGTTTTATTTGCCATTTTTCAGTAGTTTATGTTGAATTTCCTACTGTTTACGTTTTGTGTATTGATTTTTCTATGGTTACGTGGTTATGTAAGTATTTATCTGAGAGAGCTAAAAACCAAAAGTTCAACAGAGATAGCAATGTACAAGTATATTTACCGGTAGTGCTATGGTTGTTATCTGATATTTTGCATCATGAATTAAAAAATAATGTTAACAAAGTAAAAAAATAACGTAAGTGAGATATTTTTTATTTATTTTGATTATCAATCAACTTTGTAGACTGTAAAAACGTCTCAAGTTAATTGGTTGTCGGTGTCAAATGGCTTGATTGTTTCAAAAAGGTGTGAATGTCTCTGAACTGTTATCACAGGTGTTCAATTATAATTATTATATCATCACAGTTGTTAATTACCGTTAAATAATTGATTGGCGTCCCTTAATTTCTTTTGATCATTTGTGTGAAGTGATTAACAAAAATATTTCATGAAATGTACTATAACTGAATTGTCCAAGCCGTGAAAAACATTTTGAGCAAGTGTCATCCGAGGACTCACGTGAATAAACTGCTATTGACTGTGCTTTAAAGTAGTGCTTTTTAATAAACTTTGTTATGTTCATGAACAGTGACACATTTCTTATGAACTTATGATTCATTTGATTTATATTGTACTTTGTGTAGTGCTTTGTTGTCAGTACCTTGCTTGTCTCATTATACTGTTTACTGTTTTATTATTATGATCTGTAATGACAATTAAACTGTTAAATCTGAAAGCCTTTGTTTATTTTCCAATACGAAGTCTATGTGAATATCATGGGTCATGGTTGTTTGTATTAGTTATTTGTTGAACTCTGGCATTTAGTCATACGCCTAGGTAAATCAATGATGCATAACGTAACACAACACGAGGCAAAACAAACCAGATTCAGTGGAGTAAATAAAATATCACACAAGACAAGTAAATCTTTATTTTATTTTATTTCAACATATAAGTATCATCATTTCAATGAAATATACAATGCAAACAGTGTTTTATAAACAAAATGAGCTTGAAAAATGAAAGTTGACAGTTCATGCTTGAGGATCATGATTACTCAAAATCGTTGTTCACGTTGAAGATTCTCCTTTTTGTTTCTCTCAGGATCAGCTAATATTTAGCATACTAAACAGGATATTTTGCACTTGACAACATGGCCCAATTCTTCCGACTTATAAGAGGGTCAAGGCTGAAACCTCAGATTTCTGACCTGAAAAAGCCAACCGTCTTATACGCGGATCGACTTTCAGCCGAGTAACAATTTGACCGCAGCCTCAATTCAGACCAACATATCAGACCGGGACGAGGGAAAGACGTAATTTGATTATTCATGAGAGACTTCAGCCTCAATTCAGACCTAAATATCAGACTGCGACCAGGGATAGACCTAATTTGATCATTCATGACAGACTGCAGTCTCAATTCAGACCTACATATCAGATCGGGACCAGGGATAGATCTAATTTGAGCATCAGCCTCAATTCAGACCTACATATCAGACCGAGACCAAGGATAGATCTAATTTGATCATTCATGACAGACGGCAGCCTCAATCCAGACTTAGATATCAGATCGGGACCTTTGATATAGATTATTTGATCATTCACGACAGATCGCAGCATCAATTCAGACCTAAATATCAGACCGGGACCAGGGATAGACCTAATCTGATCATTCATGACAGACCGCAGCCTCAGTCCACAGTTACATATCAGAACTTGCCCAGGCTTCGATCTAAGTTGATTATTTATGACAGATCTTACAACTCTAAATCCAGGCTAGCATTTCGTTTTAACACAACAGAAATTAAGAGGTCAGGATACTTATGAATTGTTATATTTTTATACATGTAGTGCACGAATAAATGTTTGGAATATTTAAAATAATTTTGTTGGATTATTAAAAAAACGAATAATTCGTTAAAACTTTATAATAATTCATATAATATATAACATGGGGGAAGGCCAGGCATAATCGGGGGAGATTATTTCACCATCTCCGATCCGTTACAAATATGATATTTATTTTTGTTTTACAAACTGAAAAACTGTACAACCGAACATAGCGCTCATTTTTTGTATTTACATGGTTTAAATATTTTATTTTGTAATTTTACACTATTTGTTATCGTCTTTCGTTCGTTTAGATAATTTTATCGTTCGTTCGTTCGTTTGCACGAATGCATTTTTGCTTTCGTACGTTTAGACGATTAATTGAATCTCGTTGCCGTTCATTTGCACGAACGAACGAAGGCAATGTTTTCAGTGCAAACGAACGATAAACGAAATATTAACGAACGAAAAACGATAAACGAACGGAAAATGGGAAACTTGTTCGTTTCAGGGAGTGAAAGGTAAACACAGAAGCCGCGGTCTGCTGGTCAAAATTTAAGAGTGGTACTTTTTGCATTTTTTAATTCAGTTAAATACCATGAAGTCCTGTCTACAACGAAACATAATTTATTCCAAGAACAAGATTGATAACATAGTAAAACTTTTCGGTAAAGCAAACCTACTCACTGGTCTGGTCGGTAAAGTTAACTTACTCCCTGGTCTGGTCTGGTCATTAAAGTTAACTTACTCTCTGGTCTGGTCGTAAAGTTAACTTACTCCCTGGTCTGGTCTGTTAATACAGACCTGTCCTGCGTTCTGGTCTGCTTTAGCCTATAGCAAACTTGGGGTAAGAAAAAAAACAGTCAAGATGTATGTCTGTCTATGTCTAAGTTAACTTACTGGTTTGGTCAGAAGCAGTCCTTTAGAGCAGTCATTTGGACTGGTTTAAGTTAACTATTGTTCAGGTTATGTCTGCACCCATCTGTTCATCTCAGTACCAGTGTTGTATGAACATTATCTTGTGCTCATACACCTTGAACATCTTTATGCCAGTGTAGTATGAACGTTAATTAGGCGTCATTCACCTCGAACATCTCAGTACCAGTGTTATATGAACGATTTTGAACGTGTATGACCACTAAATAACGTTCACACAACACTGGTACTGAGATGTTCGAGGTGTATGACCCCATGGTAAGATTCATATAACACTGGTACTGAGTTTTTCATGGTGTATGACCACTAGATAACGTGCATGTAACACTGGTACTGAGATGTTCGAGGTGTATGACCCCCAGATAACGTTCATATAACACTGGTACTGAGATGTTCGAGGTGTATGACCCCTAAATAACGTTTATATTACACTTTTACTGATGCTCGACGCATTTACCACTACACCACAGTTTTCTCATCTTGGGATACAAATTTTGATTGATGATAGTCAGACTGCTGTGTGTATTCTCTCACGGTAGTGACTTCACCGCAAATTTCCTTAATGTAGTTTCTGTGTGTATGTGTAAAGTTAGTTACTTTGTTGGTGGAAAACATAAAGCGATCCAATTGCAATTTAAACTTTATTTACCTTCAAATGTTATTTTTTTTTTGTTACTGTTGTAGCTCAGTGTCATTGTTAATCCTTTACACGCACTGGAAATACAGGTAACCATTTTCCGGGCATTTGCCTAATGTAGTGACTTGTCCGGGTAGGTGTGTATGTCTGTGTGTGTGAGCTAGCCATTTCCTTTTCCTTGGCTAGCATTAAGCAGTTCTTTGTTGGGCTAGCTAATGGAATCATACCTTCTGCAGGCCTTGGACTAGTGAGCTTTTCCCAAAAATTGTAACCTTTGATCGAAATTTGATTTACAAAATTACATGTACAATGTACATGTATCTGTCACCAGATCTCTTCTGGTGTCCTGTCTTTATTTAAAAGATGGGATGTCTAATTTTAGTTCTCTAGCCTTATGATAGAATACATGTATCTAATCTGGAATAAATTAACTTCATAATTCTACACTTTCATGAATTCTGGTGACCAAATAGCCCACGTAAGAAATAAAAGTTTTTCTGTGATGTCCATGATGTCTTTGATTACATTTATAATATAGAGAAATCTGAAATTTATCATGCAGGAAATGAAAAGTCAACCTGCCTGTTACAAGGGAAGATATATTTTTTCTTTCTACACTTCATAATTTATCATTAGTAGACAGTCAGGGGACTCACTGAAACAAGTGATTTTTAAGCACCTTTACGAGTGATTTTTTGTTCTATAAAGAAAAACAGGAAACTAGTCAAAACTATGACTGCATGTTTACGAACAACAAATAAACAACAGTAAGTTGATCATATACATCTTGTTCAAACACAAACAACTTGATGTGTATTTTAAATGCTTCTATGCAGAGAACATTTAACTTTTTCGTCATTTGTTGAAGGGTGATTGCCAAAGAATAAAAATTTTCCAAGCAGCGGGCATAATTTTCATGTTCTCAGTTTTGAAGTGAAGTAAAAACTAGAATATGTTCTCGGACAAATATGTGATGTTCTCGGAGCTTGAAGATGACTGGGGTATTTTGAAAAATGATCACTTGTACAGGTAATATTTAACAAAAAAATCTTGAAAATCATTGCAGATGGTGATTTCTTTTGGTTTCACATACAGAAGACTATTTGCAGGTTTTGCATGACAATTCGTCAAATTACAGGGGTTTAGCAGCAGATATCAGTGTGTTCCCAAGGTAAAAATTAAAAAAAAAAAGCATGAGGAAAATAGACACAAAATCACTTCAGTGGCAAAAAAATTAGTTAACTAATCACTTGTTTCAGTGATTTATAGTAGGAAATTAAAGAGAGATAATCCCTACTTTCAAACTTTCATGGTAAAAAATCACTTAGACATGTGATTTAGTTTCAGTAAGCCCCCTGACTGGTAGAATGTATGGGAATGTATTTCAAGTATGCTGCAATGAAAGAATATTGGCATTCTACATCCTGATATATTTTCTGCGTTTGGTCATTGATGTGGTCCTTTGGACAGTTTCGATAATCAGAAACAAATGCATTGCAGTAGCTAAATGTAATTTCAGTTTAAATCTGACGGGAAAATACATTTCCCGCATAGATTCGGCATTGTGTCGTTGTTTTATTGCAATCACCTGAGCGTTTGGCAGTAATGGTCGACATTTTAAAGTTCGTTGAAGGTTATTAGATCTCATTAAAAAATCAAAAGCACAAGTTGTTCTCGGCATTTAATTTTGATGCTGTTGCTTTAAATTGCTAAAGGAAATCATACTAATTTTTAAAAACAGATGCTCGCTTGACAGACTAGAGGCTCGCATGAGCCTGTATCGCTCACCTGGTTATAACCTGACCAATTGTGAGAAACTGAAATATCATCTTGAATTCTGATCCG
>JAOXYI010211685.1:0-11042 GCA_028566495.1 Lithophaga antillarum
ATGTACCTTGGAAAGACATTTTTAAGTCAATGCCATTGTGGGCTATCATCGTATCTCACATGTGTACCAACTGGACAACATATACCTTGCTGACCAGTCTCCCCACATTTATGAAGACTGTACTTAAATATGATATAAAGAGGGTATGTCTTCAATACATTACATATTTCACATTTCACAGTAAAAAGGAGGAGGGTCGTTAAGGCCCAAATAGGCCCCATGGTTTTGAAAAAGGAATTTTTCAGAGGTATCAATATTATCTTAGTATCATTTAAGATATTAATAAATGATCTTTTCATTATCATATTAATTCAAAGGTCCCATTACAAAGTAAAAATTGATAAAATCAGTGAATTCAACTTAAAAATTAAGGTTATATAATACATAATATATTTGGTCAACAGTACAACCTCTGACTAAAGAGATATTTTCAAAGAAAACATGCCTTTGAGAAATTAAAAATCTACAAAAATTAATTTACTAAGCAGTTGCACTGTTGACCAAATATACAAAAATTATTGCAATTATTGCTAGTTTGGTGACTTATGACATTTTGGGCGTTTACCAAAACTAAAATAAATCTGCTAGACATGTGTCAGTTTATACCTAAGTGAGCGATACAGTCTAATGTGATCCTCTCTAGTTCAGAGAAAAGGAAGTCGTTAAGGCCCAATTTTGGCCCTCATATTTGTCGACAAATAAATCATCTATTTGACCATTTCTTTTCTAGCATTTAAATAGATCAGTATTTGAACTTTTCAAGGCAGATCAGATTTTTCCTCAAGTTGTAATTTTTCAAGATAATTTAAATCTCCGAGACTTGGACCACTTGGATCTTACCATCTTTGTTTATATTTGTACAGACTGAAATCTCAACCTCAGAATGATGCTTCATCCAAATATTATCAGATTTATGTTCCTCGTGCTTGAGATCTTCAAACCAAAATATTTTTGAACGTTTTCTCCATTGAAGCTTATGTTATACTTTGGATATACAATACTTGGACATCATACGCCACATAGACTTCAATTTTATAAATTCAAATCTCCCAACAGTAGAATATCAATGAATGATAAAAAAAAATATTAAGGTCGGAACTTAACAAGACATAACATATCAACACCAGTATAAACACACACAGGTTTTATATTATTGCATCAAAACGATATTAGTGTAGTTTCTATTATGACGTCATAAAATAGCGATAAAGATACTATTGTCGATATGTTTTGCTCGAATTGAAATAGCAGTGCAGTATCAAGTCTCAGCCTATGGTTTCGATCTGCTATTGCGTTGATATTCCAATTCTCTCAGAACAAATCATTATAGCATATATTTAATGTTTAGAATGGAGTTCTGACTGCTCTTCCATATATATGTGTGGCAGTGATGTCTTTAGCAGCGGGCCATCTAGCGGACTTTCTCAGAAGCAGAAGAATACTGACAACTGCACAAACACGGAAAACTTTACAATGGATTGGTAAGTAAAGTATAAATGTCTAAAAGAGTATTGATATGAAAAATACTTACCGGAAAGAATGGCAGAATAGTAACGATTTTATTAGATAAGACGTTAGTGGATATTGAAAATACGATTGCTGAGTGAGAAAATTCAATCTAGATATCGGAAAAAATTTAAACTAAGAAACAGCCTAAATGATTTTTCCTAGTTTTGAACTCCATTTACAAGAATACCAGAACAACCCACAAATCTGCAAGTAGTCGGAACAGTTTGTGTGTATTGAAAAACTACATACAGCGTACCTATCATAGTATCTTTCTTTAAGAAACAAAGTATTTCAATTTAAACCCATGAATGTTGAATAGACTTCAAAAAACAAACTCAGATGTAATTTACGTCATTACAGTTTAAATAAGTGCAACAAATATTTTAGGTTTTTAGAATTCTTATTTGGTTGTTGCCACTGAAATACAGGAGTAAGTAACTTTGCAAGCAACCTTTTTAATCATGTAATAGAAGGATATTTCTATGATACTTTAATTTTAGTCCCTAGTGGAAGGCAGGTACTTCAGTTCCATAATTTCTGTAGAGTTTGAATAAAGCAAAAGGATAATTGAACGATGGTTAATACATTTTTTAACGTTTTGGTTCCTCTTCATTTTCTTTGAGTCTACCATGTTTGTAATTCCCTGTTCTTATTTGAACTTTTTGGTTTTTTTAATCCTTGTTTACCCCTATTAAAGTGAGCTATGGTTAAGAAGCAACATTAATTTTTAGTTCCAGGCACAAGTTAACTTCGTAAAGCATCTTGATTTCACTCTGTTACAATGCTGTTATGTTTCTTGTGTTCAGTGTCTGTCTGTTTGAACTTTTTTACCAGTGAAATAATATTATTATTTTGTGCAGCATTTATAGTTTTCGCACTTGTTTCATCTCTCATCTTATTTGACATTTTCATTGTTTATGACCAGTATGATGTATTTCAGCGTTTGTCGGATCAGCCTTGTTTCTCGTAGCTACAGGATTTGTCTCTTGTGCCGATCGTGAGATCGCAGTTATCTTCCTATGTCTTAGTAATTTCTTGACTGGATTTCAACGTGGGGGATTTGTTGTCAATCATATTGACATCGCTCCAAAGTGAGTAAAATGAGAATAAATGACAGTGAAGCACCCCTAAATACCAAATCTGAAGGTGTAAAGCAAAAACTCAATCCGGATGGCACAAGACAACTCCAGTAAACAAATAAAGAACAAAACATAAACCAGGGAACAAAAGCTCGGACATCACGAACTGCCACAAAAATCGAGGGTGAGAGCTGGTGTTCTAGAAAGGTAATCATCTCCTGCACAACACGTGGCACCCGTCGTTATGTCTTAATTTTCAAAGCATGTATATAGACATTGTCTGAATGTAGGGGACAGGATAAATATTATAATGTTAAAAGCATGTCCTTAACAAGAGAAACATATATTCCTTAATGTTCAACCAAATCGTGATAGCGGCAGTAAAACATTTGGAGGGATGACCTTAGTTGCAGTTTCTAACATCCTTGTTTAAGCAAGTTTCCTGATAAGAGTTGTTGTCTTTCCAGTAAGTTGTTATAATTTGAGCATGCCCTAGACTCGCAGAAAATATATAGAGAAAGCTCTACATCTAAACAAATTAGAGTATACAATTACCGTTTCTGCGAAGTTTGCTTTTGATTCATCACATTTACTCATATCTCGATTTAAAATAAAATAAAAGTAGTAGACACCAAGTTAACATACAATAGTAATATTCTATCGGGGGTGTTAATGTCGAAACGTTAAACCATATGAAAGCACACGAGTCAGAAACGTCAAAAATAGTACAGTCAGAATGCATAAGGGAGGCCCCTACAGAGAGACAATTCCTTAACTTAAAAAACTAAATTTATAAATAGTATGCAAGTATATTATTCCTACAAGATAACTTGATTGGGTGACTTTGAACTCGGGTGATGCTATTTATTTTGTGTAATAGCAGTTTATCTGAATCAATCAGTTAGTTGTATTCATGAATTATCTGTAGGTTTACTTTTAGTGAGTACATTTTACGTAAAAAATTAACCAGTTCTCCACTACTTAGGCTTTTAATATCATTGATAAACATATCAAAGGAAACCTGTCCCAGGCAGGTTATGTTGTAAGGATGGTATTAATTCTTTAATATATTCTTGAAAATGCAAGATATTATTGCAAAAAAACAAACGCAAAATGAAAACCTTTCATATATATTTTCATTCAAGTTACTGAGAAAAATTACATCTTCATTTAATCAATACCATCGAAGAGATATCCAAAGTTTTTATGGACATAACCACATTAAAGAATATACACACTTCAGATAGAATACAAACATTCAAAGCCAGAAGCATTTTTGGCCAAGACTTTGGTGCAAGTTATATGTTCCCGATGTTGCCTGTACCCTCGGATAGTTCCACCCTGAATGCTCCTTCGGTTTTCTCTCGCCTTTCTTATATACATCTAATTTTGTGTTCAGATTTCAAATATGGTTAAATTTATTGGTCGAAGTGCAATTGACTCAATTTGGCTGAAAATTTTTACAGTAGTAGGTTAATAATTGTTTCTAGTATTCAAAATTAATAATTCTAATTAAATTTCAGATATGGAGGGATCCTGTTTGGTATAACAAACACTATGGCAACAATACCAGGAATGATATCACCGATTGTAGCTGGAGCCTTAACACCTAATGTAAGTAATCAGACAGAATGTAGTCCATTGTCGTGGAACATTTAATCTAAATTAGCAATGCTCAAAAACATTCTGAATAATATAATCTAGTCGTTCGAAATGACATCATTCAATAAAGTTACGACTTAAACCAAAGAAATAGGCAATGAAAAATGCAAAATTTGATGAAATATCCAAATAATACAAGTCCGGAGAATAAAACAAAAGAAAACAAAATTACGGAACTTGTTCTCCCATATTTACAAGCAACCCATATACAATAGGAAACAACTAGAATAATAGTTTCGTAATTTAGGCTCAACCTCAATATTAAATTATATAAATCACAGTGTAATTAATTTATGCGCTTCATGAAGAAATAAAGTTATTGTAAAGTAATAGCGCCAAAAATGAAAATTATTGAACTTCAGAAAAAGTAATAATAAAGTTGTATTATTCAAAAGTGGTGACACTGAAACAAGTTGGACATGATATTACTGGTTATGGATTAGGTGTTCACTGTTTGACATGTCTTCCACTCTCTACGTAGATATACAACCCTCGTGCTTAATTTGTTAATTAAATTTTAAATAAAGAAGACTTGAAGCTAATATTGTGTTTCACAGTTTATTACAAATATTGATAAATAGATGATTACAGATACTTAAAAAGTAGAGAAAACCTTGAGGACCAATCTGCAGGCCAAGTATTGGCACTGGATTATTTCGTCCGTTGTTACGCTTCCTTCGAATAGAAGCTGAACTTTATTGGTAGATATGCAATATTGCTGGAGAGTTCTATCGTCGAAAATTCTTGTCGACATCGAAATATTTCTGAAGGAAAAACTTATCGAATAGTAAAAATATTTGCACAAAACTAATGCTATAATTTATTTCTGAAAATTCTAAATCAGTTTATGGAAACATTTTGAACTTAAAGAACAGTTAAGTCATAAGGGAGACATTTACTTAAGCATCAGTTAAAGTAAATATAAAAACATTATAAATATTGCTCTTTCAGGACACTGCGGAAGAATGGAGAAACGTATTTTACATCAGTGCAGCATTCTCTTTATTTGGAGCAATATTTTACGGAGTTTATGCCGGTGGAATTGTCCAGCTGTGGGCAATGGATGAAAACAACGGCGAAGAGATTAAAGTTTCTGCTAAGCTGCTTTCTTATCCAAAACCTGAAAAATCGGACGACTCTACTCGTCTCCATAATAGATGACATTGATATTAACTATCTGACACTAATTAAACTTTCTAGTTTACAAGATTTTCTAGTTCTTCCAGCCTAGTGCCATAAGAGCCTTGTTATAACTTTATGTACGTCTAATACCTCACTAATATGGATAAAACCTGAAACGTTTCACGTGTCGTTATCATCCACATTTGTCTCACAGCATTAACGAGTGTTATCTAAAAACCTCTACTGGCCTGTCGGAATGTTTCAACAGTTTGTATATTATCATTACTTAACATATACGGCGGTCTTCTGTGATTTTACTAATTTATAAGGTAATGCAGTTTATTAGTATTCTAGCAAAAACCACATCTCAGATCTCTTCGGAGGGCTGTTTTATTAACAAAATAAACCAAAATGCAATTTAGTTGATTTCAAAACAAACTGGTGGTACATATAATCTGTCATGAAAGATGACTGTCGTTGCCAAAACTGAAAGTTTTCCTGAGTGATATTAAGGCATGATTTTCTCAAAAACTATCATTCAAAACATTATGTATCCACAGTTCTACTTACGCTACAAAATAAATGTGACGACTACCCCACCCCACAAAAAGTCCCTCTTATCCTATATTTGACGTTAATAGTCTCAGTATAGACGTCACAGGTATTAAATCTACAATCATTAACTAGAAAACGACAAATAATAGCTGAGTAATATATTTGAAAGAAACTGCACAAATGTTAATCAAATCCTTCAAAATGTACAGTACTTTAAAAAAGTTCAACAATATATACACACATTTAGACCTGAAAAAAACGTTTAGTGCAAATAAAAATAAAACCAGTTATCATCATTACAGAAGGATGAAAATTATTTTTAAGAGGTGGAAGTTATTACAGTAAAACTGCAACAGATGTTTTCCAACGGCAATGTAGCAAACTTTAAATAGAAAGAAGCATATAATGCAAGGAATACTGGCTATACCAATGTTTCGGTTCTTAAGACTATTTCTGCTAACTTTATTTTTCGTAACGCTATAAATGATTATAATGGAACAACTACAGACAAGAAAGAAGGAAACGATATGACATTAAAACACAATATCTCGAACACAATTGAACAGGTTTGGCGAAACAAAGGTTCATGATTTTTCACAACAGACTAAAAAAGAACAAAACCACACGATAAATTAAAACAAAACATATTAATTACAATGATAGTATAGAAGGATCAATAATTCCGAAATATATCTTAACATGTTAGTTTTCAGCATAAATATTTACTGGGTAGTATTTACAGAAAATCTAAACATCAACACGATTAGATTTAAGCGTAGGAACGTTCATAGAAATTTATTTAATATTTGATTGTACATGTACGTAATTATTCGACAGAAAGTAACAGGTGGAGTACAAGTGAAATTCATTATAAGAAATATCAGGACTCTCCATTTTTATAGAATAGCATAGATTATTTTCGTTTTAATAGCCGACATGAGCAGTGGCATAATTATTACTATTTGTCGAAACTGAGAACATAATATAAGTTAGGGACAGAATCATAATCTTTAATAATCTTTGAATAAGTGAAGTGAAATGTCTAATTTAGACCACATGAATTAAAGTAAACTCGACGCACAATTAGCTAGAGTTATCTTAGTGCTGCACTAAATTTATGATAGAATTGAATGCAGTTTTTGTAGCAATTATGCTCTGTGAGACACTGATGTACATATTGTTCACTACTTTTAAAAATACAAATAATTTCAAGATAAGCAACGCCTTCTACAGTCACTTAAAATATTTTAATACCTTACGTTAAAGCGAATAGTGACCCTGGTAACATTTGTCACTTTTTTCAGCATAACAAATCAAAAAGAATTTTGTTCTTTTGATCTTCTCTAGTTCAAAATTTAGTTCCTTTAATTATTTTAGTTTTGTTCTGCCATCATCACAAAGTAGCCATGGCATCTGGTATTTGGCCCGTTAGTAGTGACTTCTGTCTGTCCGTCCGTCACTTTGGTTTCTCGACCATAACTTTAGTTTTCCATTAACTCTTACCAAGTTCCCTTTAATTCTTACCACCCAACTTGGACAAAAATACAATAGAAGAAGCAAGATATGATTGATTCTGGGGTCAAACGTCAAGGTCACTTGCTAACGTGGGCAAAAATTTGGTTTCTGGACATTAACTTTAGTTTTGTATATCTGATGTCTACCAAAATTAATCAGATAATATCCACTTTTGATTTTGGAGTCAGTAGATCAAAGGTCAACATCACTGTTGTTTCCGCATAGAAATTGTCTTTTGGTGAAAAAAGATCTATGTTATATATATAACCAAATCAAACTTATACCCTATTGGAATTGGGGTCAGAAGATCAAAGATCAAGGTCATTGTAACACAAAATAGTTTTTGGGGGTAATGGAAGGATGGTTTCTATTGAAACAACTTGACATATATACTTTCAGTGTTCTCCAAATTTGATCTTAAGATGCCTACAAAAATAATAGCCTTGCCTGACTTTCTCATAGGTCAAGATCGCTGTTACGAAAAATAGAATATATACTAAATATATGCTATGCACATTATCTTAAGGTTCACCAACTATGATCAGGGAGTGTCCCGATGTAAAGATATGAAGGAAACCAATTCATTTTGGAAAGGTCAAGGTCACTGTTACTATAAATAGAGTTTGTAGAGATCATGGTTTTATGCAGTAACTTTTATTTTATACAAATAGTGTTTATCAATCTTGATCGGCAGGTGATCTTATATGAAGGAAAGAACACTACTGATATTGTAAAAGATGAAGGTTATTTTTTCTATAAATAGATTTTGGACAGGAAAATTCTTTTTAAAGGATTAACTTTCAGCATCCTTGTTTAACTGTTTGGAAGGTTAAGGTTACTGTTACTATAATAAATTTTGTACAGAAAAAATGATGTAGGAACATTAAGTTTTATTCTATACATCTGTTGTGCGACACACTTAATCAGGAGGTTATAATATGTGAACGAAAGAATCTCACAGACTTTATCAAAAGTCAAGATTATTGTTACCAGGATTTATTACACTGGTTTCCAGATCATACTTGAAAAGATTAAAACAAGAACATATTTGCCTCTTGTGGGAGCGGTGGCATAATGTTTTCTTAACATTTTTTTCATTCTGTTTTAATAACAGGAGTTATTTTTAAAATGAAACATCGAAAATTTGGGATTCTTCATTTCCTCCAGTTCCCTGGTCTAAGACGGTCACTACTATATATAAAAAATTGCTTGAACTATTTTCTTTATATTGAGCAAAGTTTAAGTCTTTATATTGTGCAGAGTCTTTGTAATTGAAAATGTCCATTTTTATTTATTCAATTTTAAAAAATAAAACACTTTAGTCAAAATTACCGATTTGACGATTTCTCTAGGAAAGTTACCAATAAATTATTTCAAACTTGCTTAATAGCGCCTTTTTATTTGATGACGATTTAATTAACCAGGTCTTGTTTTACCAGTCATTATTTGATATCTGCCATAAAATACAAGCAATTAAAAGAAGACCACCTCCACCAAAATGAACATAAAAAAATGAAGAATAATCTTGTCTGCAATTCTATATATAAGTTACCCGTTTTCCCGGAAATGATTGGATTGACTAGAAGTCAGCTTTTTCGGCTAGCGCATAACATACATTTTCGTAAATTCTCCATCCAGAGCTTACCGAAATAGCAAGATAACTAATATTCTTGGAATAAAGAGGGTAAGGTTAAGAATTATGTTCCTAAAATATTTGCACGAATACCGTTTTTTTTTTAATCACTCTTTAGGATATACCTGAACAGACACCTCATTTACTGACACACATTGTTAGTTATATCTAAAATCAAGGTAAATAAGGATGTTTTGTTTCTTTTATTATGGCAAGTGGATCACGGTCAAGGATAAGATATAATTTTTGTTATATAATTGTAAACATCCGTCTTACATGGTAATATAATATGACAGAAAGACAAGTTTTTCTTCAAAAAACATGTCAGGACATATCTAAAGAAAAATTAACGTAATGAGAAAACTTCTTAAAATGAGGAACTCTCTCCTTAGGTAATATTTATGTCAAACAAATTACGGTAGAAATTTTCATTATTTACAGAAAGGGCGGTAAATGTTTATAAGAAAATAAAATTTGATTTAATACTTATTGAGCCGGAGAAATTTATTCTGATTCCACTGAAAAGTAATGCTCATATCGGTCTTGTTACATTAATACTGATACATTTGTATCGACAGACTCTTTATTTGCATGAATTTAGCTAACACTGCTGAATAGTTTTGTCAGTAAGGCTAAGTAACTGAAGCCTTAAAAAAGTTATTGTTCCAGCTGTTTCAGATACCACAGTGACTAAAGTTTTTTTCTAAAAACGAATCAGTTTTCATTCTTCGCAAAATGTTCTGTTAGGAGAAATCAGACATCAAACATTTTAAGCTTTTGGTTCCCAACATTACAGAAAGGTTACATTTGCCGATTTGTTTTTACGTGTTTTAAGATGTTTCAACGATAGAAAATTAAAACAAAAATCGTCTATTTGTTATCATCGCTGTTAAAAGTTCGACTTTGCAGAACGATAGGACAAATTTGAGATCAAATGAAAGCAAATGTCCGTGCTGAAATAAACAAATATAAGTTCCCCTAGTTTCAATTAAAAAAAAATAAAAGCCTATAAAAGTAGGGTCATTGATAATAAATATAACGCAGGAGTGTACCCTCACCAAGTCACCTGAGTTGTTCAAAATTATTGATAAACGCTTTCAAGTGTGTATGTTGAACAGAAATGTCCAAAAGGCGAATTACAATTAAAAAATGAAACAACGTTTCACGCACAATTAAAAAGGTCGGTATAGCCTGACATGGAAATTAATATTGCGTTGAAGAAGAGGGAAAATGGAAAACAATTAAGTGGTGAGTATTCTTCTCAGTATTTGATCGTAACTGTTTGGACTATTTTTTTCTATTTCAAAACTTGCTTATAATGTTAGATATTACTACTTTATAAACACAAATATTTGCATGCACTAGATGTGCAGTTGATTATTCCAGTCTACTACGCGGTTTTAATGTCGAATACTTGGAATTTCAACGAAATGGAAAGGTCAAGGTATGATAAGGCCTCTTTTTTGGCCCCCTACATTATAAAATTATACATTGTGCCATATTAACCAGTTAGCACAAGTTAAGTATACACACTACTCCATTCTTTTTAAAAACATAAATTTTATTTTCATCTAGGTAGTACTCGTTTTGATTGATTTTAATAAAAATTAAATATGAGCAAAAGTGAGTACCAGAAAAATATATCACCAGAAGGTGTATACTGATAAGGTACATTAATGGTTTAAATATTTTGTTGGTACTCGCTTTTTCTCGTACATAATTCTAGCAAAAACCAATGAAAAATAGCCCAAATTGGACAATTTTTACCCAAAACGCTGTTTTATGACACGTTCATTACGTCATTGTAACATCATGAAAAAATAATTTGCATAAAAATGAATTAATTAGTTAAGGGGGTGAATAACCGCCATTTTCTCTCATACTGACCTATCCCCCGAGGGTTTCCGGGGTATAGAAATAGGACCCAGGTTCTCCACCTAGCGGGGTACGACCCCTCCTAAACGGAA